>CM069904.1:129668274-129925509 GCA_036172215.1 Camellia granthamiana
ATAACTTTTGAATAAAAAATATTACAATTTAATTGGTGATGAGTGTTCCATTTACATTTCTCTAATAATAATGTTATGGTGACATAATTTGTATATCATAACTTATCAATTCAATTCTATTAGTTTAAGGAAAATAATATAGAAATTCAATTTCTAAACTTATTTTAACATCGAGTGAAGTGTGAAGATAATTGATTGATAATTAAAAAATATATAAAAAAGAAAATTATCTTAAATATTTTAGGAAACTTTATTTATAAATCTCATCTTGAGGGATGATGATCCATTTAGTCTCAAAGATTTTCTTATAGACCAATTAGTCCCATTGATTTTGAAAATGCAGACTTAATATATAATTTCGAAATTGAATTTGCGATTATATCATTATTTCTATTATGGTTCCTTCTCTCTTTTTTTTTTTTTAATTTTTTATTTTGTGTGCTAGAAAAGTAAGGTACAGAATATATGAGAATTAAATTTTGGATGAATTTTTATATGGGAATCTTTTTTATTTGGAAAATATTTTAAAAGAAGCATAAATATAACTTGAAATATGAGATTCTTCAAAAATTTCAAAAGGATATGGGATTATTCAAATATTTTAAAAGGAGTGGAAAAACTCCTGAGTAAGTTTTGAACAAATATATAATTTCAAACTGTAACACTCCAATGTGACACTCAAACGTAACACTTCAAAAAAAAAAAAAAAAAATTAGTGTACTTTTTCTAAATATAACATTTCAATATAACACTCTAAAAAAGTTCCTTAGTGTAACACTACAATATAACACATACAAAAACTCCTTAATGTACTTTTTTCAAACGTAATATTCCAATGTAATACTCCAAAAAAGGTTGTGGGATTCTTTAAACCATTCCAAAAGGATGTGAAAATTTTCAAACCATTCCAAAAAGAGTACAAAAATTCCTTAATGAGTTTTGAGTAAATGTATAATTTCAAACTATAGCGGTTGAAAAAAGTTTATTAAGGAGTTTTTAATGTTTTTGTATGTTACATTGAAATATGCTACATTGGAGTATTAAGTTTGGGATTACATTGATTGGAGTGTTACATTTAGGAAAAATACACTAAGGAATTTATTTATTTATTTATTTATTTATTTATTTATTTATTTATTTTTGTGTGTGTGTGTGCGCGCGTGTGTTACATTGGAGTGTTATGTTTGGAAAAACTATACTAAGGAGTTTGTATAGCGATCCCGGTTTTCCTCTCATTGTTTATTGTATTCCGGACTCGGTTCCGTGGATGGTTGTTGTTGTTTGTGTTGCATTTCCGTCCTTTAACTCTTTGAATTTGAGTTTAGAAATGTCTTGGGCGTGTTTTGAACATGTTGGTTGAGTTTTGGTCTCTATTGTTGTTGCCTAGATTTTTGATGATCTGCTCGAGCGGGTCCCTTTGCGCTCGAGCGGAGTTTGCATCCTTTTAGCATTTTGTGTGCCTGCAAAAATACCGCAAGTGTGTTTTTTACGCTCGAGCAGAGTTCCTTACGCTCGAGCGGGTCCTGCTCGAGCGGGTATCTGACGCTCGAGCGGGTGTTCGAAGTCTGTAAAAGTACTAGAGGAGTGTAATCTACGCTCGAGCAGGTTCTTTTGCGCTCGAGCGGGTAGTGTTTTGCTGTTGTGCCTTGGCGCTCGAGCGGGTCATTTTGCGCTCGAGCGGGTTAAGTTTTTGTGTCTGACGCTCAAGCGTCCTATTCTCCGCTCGAGCGGGTTATACATATATCAGATCGCAGCTGGGTCTTTTTTTTATCACTTTTTCATCTCTCTCTCTCTCTCTCTAACTTTTCAAAACCCTCATTTGAGAGTTCCTCTCTCTAGAATACAACTTCTCTCTAAGGAATCATCTAGTTTGAGTGATCTTCTACCATAGTTCCATTGTAAAAAGTGTTGAGCTTGGTGTGGGCTATATTTTGATCCGAAAATCTTGGGATTTGGAGCACCTTCAAAATTCTTTATCTTCTCCATTTGGTCTCATCTCTTGAGGTAGGGATAACTACTCATGTTTATGGTCTTTGACATAAACTTGTAGTCATTTTGATGTAATGTTGTAGTTGGGAAAGTTTGGGAGTTAGTGTTTCAAACCTTAAAATGTAAAAAGAGGGTTTTTCATTCCATTGAACTATATATGTGTATGTGAGCCTTAAAATGAAGTTATTGAGGTCTATTGATGATATTTGGACCTTAGGGTCAATAGTGGAAGAAATGGGGAAAATGCCATATTTGGGTTTTATTGGGTCATTAGTGTAATTAATGACTTTCATTGTGAAATAATGAAATTGACTTGGAAATAGTGAAATTGGGAAGTTATGAGAAAGAATGGTGGAGTTGGATTGATTAATCACTCACTTTTGAAAATATTGATAATTTATCTGTTGATGCATTTATTATCTGTTTAGAAATAATTGCTTTGGGCTATCAGTGGAGGATAGTCTTGATTGTTGTAGACACTGTATGTGTGATTAGGGAAAACTGAAACTAATCACGTTGAATATGTCATTGAATATGACGGTTGGAATAATACATCGAATATGTGTATTGATTGATCATGCATATGATAAGTATTTATATACATTGTATTGTATGAGAGGATATAGGGGATGTACTCCATGGTTTGGGAGGAGATAGGGGATGGACTCCTAAACCAGATGTTATTTGGGAGGAGATAGGGGATAGACTCCATTGATACAGCAAATCTGTGTATCATTTATAAAGTATGGAAGTGTTTTAGTATGACATTGATACAGCAAATATGTGTATCTATTGTGAAGTATGGTAGTGTTTTATTATGAGTTATTATCTCATTTGAAATTGAAGTATTGTTGATATGAGTTGTAGTCGCATTAAATTGTTTGGCCAAGTTCTGAGCCATGTTCATAAATTGGAAATTGGTTAAGTAAAGAAAAGTGGAATGAAATATGGACATATCTGTCATGGAATTGGATCGTGTTGTACGTTGGTTTGTATGAGTTAAACATTTATCAAATGTTAATGTTTTAGTTATTGCTTATATTATGTTTAGCATATCTCTACTAGGCGTTGGCTCACCCTATATGGGACATCATTTTCAGGTGCAGGTGATATGCCGCCTCCAAGGATGTAACTTGGGAGGTTATAGAAGCTGGAGGCTTCCTTTTTGTGATTATTTTGTGTATTACATGTATATCAAGCCAAGGGCTTATTTTGTGTAAAGAGTTAGAACTCTATTTTTGTTGAACCCAAGGGTTGACTTGGAAAGTTGTAAGCCTTTAAGGCATTTACTTTTGTTGTCAACATGTAATATTTCTTATAAGAATACTCTGATGTTGGTAATATGATATCTCTTTTTGCATCATGAATGTATGATTATGAGTTTATTTTGAGGGCGTTACAGTTTGTTTTTGGAGTGTTACGTTGTTAATTTTGAGAAAATTATACCAAAGAGTTTTTTAGTGTGTTACATTGGAATGCTACATTATTGAAGCATTGCATTAAAGTGTTACGTTTTTGTTCATAATGTAAGATTTATTCTAGAAAAAGAAAAAATCCAAAACCTCTATAGTATGATTGCTTAAATGTATAATTTTACATTTAGAGAAACTCACTTTTATCTTAAAAAATTAAACTCAAACATGAAAGTGATTACTCTTTTGTGTAATTTTCACTTTAATGGGACTTGTGGTGTAACGCCCTCAAAATTTAACCCATTGAATATAAAACAAGACATGCATTAGTAAAAGAAACATTATATTATTTCAATCATCAGAGTATTATGAAATAAAACATCATAATAAATGCCCTACGGGCTTACATCTTGCCAAGCCAATACTTGGACACAATTCCATGAGTTCTAACTCAAAACAAATAAAGCCCTCGGCTTGAATGTTTACATAGTTCAGATAAAACAAATAACACAAATAAAGCAAATCTTCAAGTCCAATTCCTCACAAGCTAAGTCTTTGGAGGTTGTGAACCACCTGAACCTGAAAATGAAGTTCCCATATAGGGTGAGCCACAGCCCAGTAGAGAAATACTAAACCAAGCATAAGAATTAACTAAAGCAGTAGCACCCGATACATGGTTAACACAAAATATTCAGTTTACAATATTATGACACGAATGTCTACGTTGTCTATGACACATGGTCTATGACACAATACACTTTTCATTCATACAGACATGGCTCAGAACCTGGCCAAACAACTCAACAAGGATAACAAATCAGGTTAAACCTTTCTTATAACAAATTAAACACTCATGCTGGTGTTATAACAAATCTCAATCAAATCCACTTCCATACTTCCCAACTGACACACATGGTGGTGATGTATCATATCAACAACAAATAGAAATATTTCTATTATCAATAAGCACACACATATGTGATGCTACTGGAGTCCATCCCCTATCTCCTCCCAACAAATCCGGTTTAGAGGTCCATCCCCTATCTTCCCCTAAACCGTGGAGTTCATCCCATATCTCCTCCAAAACAAAATGCATATGCAACATAATCAATACTCGACATATACGTCACATAATCAATACACGAATATTCTGTATTAATTCAACAGTCAAATAAATGACCCAATTTCAGTTATCCCTAAGCCGCATGCAAGGTCTACAACAATCAATGGCTATCCTCCACCGATAGCCCAAAACCATTATTTCTAAACAAGAAATAAATATAACAACACAATGAAATTTCATCATTCTCATAGGTAAGCATTTAAACTACCCAGTTACATAGTTAAATCACTAAGTTTCCCCAATCTCATGAATTAACCTAATATCACAATATTCTTTAAAATTAATTATATAAATTAATCTATGACAAACCCTAAGGTTTCTCCCAAAATTACCAAACTACCCCCACATACCAAAATACCACTACTTAGGATTAAAACGTATAAATGGAGTAGGAAATCCCTACCTCAAAGAAAGAACCCAAAAAGATGATGATGAAGAAGACGCTCGAAACTCCAAAGTGCTCCAAACCGACAACTGCTCAGATTAAATGGAAGCCCTCACTCTCCTCTATCTTATTTATAAAAGAACTAGGGTAGAAACACACCCTAACTAGATCAAACCTAGGAGAAAAGGTGTTTAGAGAAGAAGAAAAGTCGGACTTTAGGGTTTGAGATCAAAAAGAATGAAAAACTGCCCTAAAAATCCCGCTGTTACGTTTAAATACTGGACAGGCTCGCTCGAGCGAAGACCTGGTCGCTCGAGCGACCAGACACAAGAAACTGACCTCGATCGAGCGAAGAGAGAAGCTCGCTCGAGCCAAAGACAAAGCAGCTCGCTCGAGCGAAGAAAAGCTCGCTCGAGCCAACAAACACTGCGTTCAGGTCTAGTACTGGACGCAATCCTCGCTCGAGCCAAGAAATGCTCGCTCGAGCGACGAACCAAAAAGGAAGACCTCGCTCGAGCGGAGATAAGCTCGCTCGAGCGACCAAGCCAAAAACTGAACATCAACACTTGGTTTCTAAACCCAACCAACCTGCAATCAACCTGCCCAAAATATCCTATAACCCAAGAATAAGGAATCAAAGGACAACAACAACAATAATATGACAACGGAATCCACGGAACATAAGTCCAGATACAATAATCAAATGGAAAAGACCGGGGTCGCTATAACCTCCCCCCCTTAAAAGAATTTCGTCCCCGAAATTAAGCATGAGTTTGTAAAAAGAAAAACAAGTTTTTCTTAATTCCCAATGATATATAAAACAATAATCAACAACTTGACCAATATTGGTCACTTCATCTCTTATCAAGAGGCATCTCTCAATATGTATAAACCAACATATATTTCAACCTGCATCAATGTTATGCATCATTCCTTTCAATGTTAACAAATTCCATATCATATTCGATCTCATGATATAAACAACACATTCAATATATAAATGTTATATTCCACTTCCATAAAAAGGCAAGTTCAAAATGCTAACATTAAATCCCAAAACATTCTCAATGTTTTCTAACTTAAGACATATATAAAATTCTCAAGTTCCGCAATCTTATATAATCCAAGTACAAAATTACAAATCAATAAACAAATCCGGATATTTCTCACGGACTTCCAACTCACGTTCCCAAGTGGCTTCCTCCACTCCGTGATGCTTCCACAGAACTTTCACCAAAGGGATGGTCTTGCCACGCAAAACTTGATCCCGCCTATCCAGAACTCGAATTGGTCTCTCCTCATACGAAACATCCTCATCAACAACTAAATCGGTCCAATCCAACACATGTGATGGGTCCGGCTCATACTTCCGAAGCATACTCACATGAAACACATCATGAACTCCGGATAACTGCGGTGGTAAAGCTAAGCGATATGCAGCCTCACCAATCCTCTCAAGGATCTCAAAAGGACCAATAAATCGAGGGGACAACTTCCCACTCTTCCCAAACCTCATTAAACCTCGCCTAGGTGATATCTTCAGAAAGACATGATCACCTACTTCAAACATCAAAGGTCTCCTCCTACGGTCGGCATAAGATTTCTGACGACTCTGAGCTGTAACAAGCCTCCTACGGATAAGCTCAACCTTCTCCGTCGTTTCCCTCACTAACTCTGGACCCAACAAAGGTGCATCACCCACCTCGGCCCAACATACTGGAGACCTACACGGTCGGCCATACAAGGCCTCAAATGGTGCCATACCGATACTAGACTGAAAGCTGTTGTTGTAGGCAAACTCCACTAATGGTAAGTGCCTCTCCCACGACCCACTAAAGTCGAGAACACAACCCCGAAGCATATCCTCAAGGATCTGAATAGTACGCTCGGACTGCCCATCAGTCTGAGGATGATAAGCTGTACTAAAGGTCAATTTAGTGCCTAAAGCACTCTGCAAACTCTGCCACAACCTAGCAGTAAAACGAGGATCTCTATCTGAGACGATCGTCACTGGGACCCCGTGCAACCTCACTATGTCCCGGATATATAAGTCGGCAAGATGATCTACCGAATCTCTAATACGCATAGGAATGAAGTGCGCTGACTTCGTCAACCGGTCTACAACCACCCAAATAGCATCACTACCTCGCTGAGTCCTCGAAAGACCCACAACGAAGTCCATAGTGACATGCTCCCACTTCCACTCGGCAATAGGCAAGGGTTGCAACAAACCCGCTGGCCTCTGATGCTCGGCCTTCACTTGCTGACAAGTAAGGCACTTAGATACGAAAGCTGCCACATCTCTCTTCATACCCCGCCACCAAAACTGGCGACCCAAATCCCGATACATTTTAGTGCCTCCCGGATGCACCGCAAGGCGCGAATGGTGAAACTCTCGGAGTACCTCCTCTCGGCAAGACTCCGGCACAAACAAACGGTCTCGGTATCTCACACTCAGGTCGGGATACACCGCTAAACCCTTCTCAACCTTCCCACTGGAAATCTTCTCTCGGAGAGATTCTACCTCAAGATCACCCCTCTGAGCCTCTAACACTCGAGTCACAAGTGTAGGCTGTGCAACAACAGTAAATAAGGCCGCAGCCTCAACCGATTCACCCAAAAGCAAATCAAACTCCCCAAGTGCACCCAACATCTCCCACTCTCGGATGGCTATACTAGCTATGTCACCAATAGATTTCCTGCTAAGGGCATCGGCCACAACATTGGCCTTTCCCGGATGATAGTGCAACTCGAAGTCATAATCCTCAATAAACTCCATCCACCTCCTCTGCCTCAAGTTCAAATCTTTCTGTGTGAACAGATATTTCAGACTCTTATGATCGGAGAATACCTCAAATTTCTCACCATACAGATAATGCCTCCAAATCTTCAAGGCAAATATTACAGCTGCTAACTCTAAGTCATGCGTAGGGTAGTTCTTCTCGTGAATTTTCAGCTGACGTGAGCCATAGGCAACCACTTTCCCCTCTTGCATCAACACACAACCCAGACCCTCTCGTGAGGCATCACAAAAGACTGCATAACCCAACCCTCTCTCTGGAATAATCAAGACTGGAGCGGTGGTCAATCTAATCTTCAATTCCTGAAACGAATTTTCACAAGTCTCACTCCATACAAATTTGACTCCCTTCCGAGTCAATCTAGTCAACGGTGAAGCTAACCTGGAGAAATCTTTCACAAACCGACGGTAATACCCAGCTAATCCCAGAAAACTGCGGATCTCAAACACACTCTTAGGCCGTGCCCAATCTTGCACTGCCTCAGTTTTGGATGTATCAACAGACACTCCTTCCCCAGAAACTACATGACCTAAGAACTTCACCTCTTCTAGCCAGAACTCACACTTTCCGAACTTAGCATAAAGCTGATGGGCTCTAAGTAACTCAAGCACCACTCTCAAGTGTTCCTCGTGCTCCTCCCTCGAAGGTGAATAAATCAGAATGTCGTCCACGAAGACGACCACAAAACGGTCCAAGAATTCCCGGAAGATCCGGTTCATCAAATCCATAAACACTGCCGGTGCATTGGTGAGCCCAAATGGCATCACCAGGAACTCATAGTGGCCATACCGCGTACGGAATGCCGTCTTCGGAATATCCTCCTCTCTGACCCTCAACTGGTGGTAACCCGATCTCAAATCTATCTTAGAGAAACAACGGGAACCCTTCAACTGGTCAAACAAATCATCAATACGAGGCATAGGGTACTTATTCTTAACCGTAACCCGATTCAATTTCCGGTAATCTATACACAGTCTCAAAGCACCACCTTTCTTCTTAGCAAATAGGGCCGGTGCTCCCCACGGCGAAACACTAGGGCGAATGTAGCCCTTATCTAGTAACTCCTGGAGTTGAACCTTCAACTCAACCAACTCAGCTGGGGCAAAGCGGTAAGGTGCCATAGAAATCGGCACCGTGCCGGGCACTAAATCAATCGAGAACTCAATCTCTCGATGAGGTGGCAAACTAACAAGGTCCTCGGGAAAAACATCCGAATACTCACAAACCACCCTCGGCAATACAATCTGGGTCTCATCACACTCACTACTCTCAAAGCTAGCAAGTAGACCACTAAGCTCACTCCGCCCTTGCGGATCATACCCCGGTGGCAAAACACTACCAACTCTGTCCCCCAGAAAATGGAAACGTTCTCCGTTAATAGTACAACAAGTGACCCTCTGACGGTAGCAATCAATAAATGCCCGGTATGACGATAACCAGTCCATACCCAAAATAACATCGAAGCCCTTCATGGGCATAACCACAAAGGAAAAAGGGATTCTATGATCATCGACCTCTATATCACAACCCCTAACACCTTGTTTCAAAATCAACTCACCCCCAAGAGGTGACACTACACAAATAGGCGATGCTAACTGAGCTAACTCCAACTCCAAAATGGATGCAAATGCAGCAGACACAAAAGAATGAGATGCACCCGTATCGACCAAAACACTAGCAACTGAATTGCAAAACAAGAAGGTACCTCTCACAACAGATGGAGCCGGTACAGGATCCTGCGCGGTAACAGCATACACGCGCCCAGACGACCTCTGATCAACCTGCTCACCCCTCGGAGCATAAGACTGCTGCACAGACTGGGACGAAGAAGCCCCCTGATTGGCCCTCGAGGCCTGAACTGACGGAGCAGGCAGCTGACTCTGAGTCTGCCTCGAACCAGATACACCAGACGTGCCACCCAACTGTGGGCAAAACCTCTTCATGTGCCCCGACTGACCGCACTGAAAACAAGAGAGCGGCTGGCCTCTGCCCTGACTCTGGCTCTGAGATCGAGCCGAAGAAGATGTTGCTCTCTGAACTCCTCCCCTCTGAGGACAAACTGGAGACTTGTGGCCCAGCTGACCACACTTGAAACAGGTAATGTCTCCCTGACTGCCTTTCCCAGAACTAGCACTCGGCACTGGAAAAGTGGATCTAGAAAAACTACTCTGAGGCTGCTGAGGAGTGAAACCTCTCTGCCTCCTCCCATCACTCTGGCCATCCTGACTCCTCTTGGAGCCTTTCTGCCCTTCCTCCTCCTCCTGCATCATAGCCTCGGTATGGGCTGCTGCATCAACCAATCGCCCAAAATCCCTAATCATAGATCCGACAACTCTCAGCATGAGGCCACGCCTCAACTTCTTCTCAAACTCAATACACCGGCGCTCCTCAGACGCCACTAACTCAGGCGCGAACCTGGACAAACTAGTAAATGAAGCCTCAAACTCCGCCACTGATGAACTATTCTGCTTTAGCTGGCAGAACTGATCTCTCAACTTCTCCTGAACAGCTGGAGACAGGTACTTCTCCTGAAAAGCATCAACAAAAGCCTTCCAAGTACCTCCAATACGACCTTTGGTGAACTTCCACCACTGACCCGCATCCCCTTTAAGCTGGAAAGATGCCAAGGTCACCTTCAACCCCTCGTCTTCGATGCCAAGCATCTCAAATGTTTTCGTTGTCTGTTCGAGCCATTCATCTGCTTTAAGCGGCTCTTTTGGATCACCCACAAATTCATCCGGATTAGACCGGAAAAACTCCCTCTTCAGAAAGGAGGGTCCTGCATCCGCAACAACAACCGGAGCCTGATTCTGAGCTCGGAGAATGCCTACTGACTCCCTGAATGCCCCTGCTATCTCTCGGGCTAAAGCGCCCATAGCCTGCTGGCCTACTGGTTCGGCCACATTGGCCTGGCCAACACCCTCCTGAACTGCCGGAATTTCCTCCGGTATAGGCACTTCCTGCCTGGCCTGCCTACCACGCCTACCACGACCTCGTCCTCGTCCTGACATCCTAATAAAGGAAACAAAGACGTTAGCACTCTAAATATTATGCCCAAAACTATGACACTCGCGTCTTAATACATTGGACAACAATAAATCACACCACGTAAGCACATAATCACATAAGCACCTACGAATTTCATTCCTGGATAATGATAGTCCCAAGGCGTCACTAAAGTTCCGGTTGGAAACAACATTGATCAAGTGCCTTTCCAACAAGACTTTCAGAGACTCAAGGGTCCAATCAACATCCTAGAAACTACATTCCATACCCACATAGTCACATAAACATGTTATCATATAAGCATGTAATCATTACACTAAGTCTCTATCAAACGAGACGAACCCATTGTGATACTAATCACTTCCCACGTACCCAAAGTATTCAAACCCGGTACGCTCTGATACCAAGTTGTAACGCCCTCAAAATTTAACCCATTGAATATAAAACAAGACATGCATTAGTAAAAGAAACATTATATTATTTCAATCATCAGAGTATTACGAAATAAAACATCATAATAAATGCCCTACGGGCTTACATCTTGCCAAGCCAATACTTGGACACAATTCCATGAGTTCTAACTCAAAACAAATAAAGCCCTCGGCTTGAATGTTTACATAGTTCAGATAAAACAAATAACACAAATAAAGCAAATCTTCAAGTCCAATTCCTCACAAGCTAAGTCTTTGGAGGTTGTGAACCACCTGAACCTGAAAATGAAGTTCCCATATAGGGTGAGCCACAGCCCAGTAGAGAAATACTAAACCAAGCATAAGAATTAACTAAAGCAGTAGCACCCGATACATGGTTAACACAAAATATTCAGTTTACAATATTATGACACGAATGTCTACGTTGTCTATGACACATGGTCTATGACACAATACACTTTTCATTCATACAGACATGGCTCAGAACCTGGCCAAACAACTCAACAAGGATAACAAATCAGGTTAAACCTTTCTTATAACAAATTAAACACTCATGCTGGTGTTATAACAAATCTCAATCAAATCCACTTCCATACTTCCCAACTGACACACATGGTGGTGATGTATCATATCAACAACAAATAGAAATATTTCTATTATCAATAAGCACACACATATGTGATGCTACTGGAGTCCATCCCCTATCTCCTCCCAACAAATCCGGTTTAGAGGTCCATCCCCTATCTTCCCCTAAACCGTGGAGTTCATCCCCTATCTCCTCCAAAACAAAATGCATATGCAACATAATCAATACTCGACATATACGTCACATAATCAATACACGAATATTCTGTATTAATTCAACAGTCAAATAAATGACCCAATTTCAGTTATCCCTAAGCCGCATGCAAGGTCTACAACAATCAATGGCTATCCTCCACCGATAGCCCAAAACCATTATTTCTAAACAAGAAATAAATATAACAACACAATGAAATTTCATCATTCTCATAGGTAAGCATTTAAACTACCCAGTTACATAGTTAAATCACTAAGTTTCCCCAATCTCATGAATTAACCTAATATCACAATATTCTTTAAAATTAATTATATAAATTAATCTATGACAAACCCTAAGGTTTCTCCCAAAATTACCAAACTACCCCCACATACCAAAATACCACTACTTAGGATTAAAACGTATAAATGGAGTAGGAAATCCCTACCTCAAAGAAAGAACCCAAAAAGATGATGATGAAGAAGACGCTCGAAACTCCAAAGTGCTCCAAACCGACAACTGCTCAGATTAAATGGAAGCCCTCACTCTCCTCTATCTTATTTATAAAAGAACTAGGGTAGAAACACACCCTAACTAGATCAAACCTAGGAGAAAAGGTGTTTAGAGAAGAAGAAAAGTCGGACTTTAGGGTTTGAGATCAAAAAGAATGAAAAACTGCCCTAAAAATCCCGCTGTTACGTTTAAATACTGGACAGGCTCGCTCGAGCGAAGACCTGGTCGCTCGAGCGACCAGACACAAGAAACTGACCTCGATCGAGCGAAGAGAGAAGCTCGCTCGAGCCAAAGACAAAGCAGCTCGCTCGAGCGAAGAAAAGCTCGCTCGAGCCAACAAACACTGCGTTCAGGTCTAGTACTGGACGCAATCCTCGCTCGAGCCAAGAAATGCTCGCTCGAGCGACGAACCAAAAAGGAAGACCTCGCTCGAGCGGAGATAAGCTCGCTCGAGCGACCAAGCCAAAAACTGAACATCAACACTTGGTTTCTAAACCCAACCAACCTGCAATCAACCTGCCCAAAATATCCTATAACCCAAGAATAAGGAATCAAAGGACAACAACAACAATAATATGACAACGGAATCCACGGAACATAAGTCCAGATACAATAATCAAATGGAAAAGACCGGGGTCGCTATATGTGGGTTCATTAGAAAAACTGAAAGACTAAACAATTCATAAAATCACATTTTAAGATTTATTGATGCTTCACTCAATATTCTAATAGATTATCATATAATTAAATTTAAAAATATATCTAATTTTTTAATTAAATAACACTATTATTTACTACGTGGAGAAAGTTTCCCTCACTGGCTCATCTTCATTGTCTCTCTCCTCTCCTCTTTCTCTTATCATTTTGTCTTTCTTTTGGTTCAACTATTTTTCTTTCTCTACCTGTCCGACTAAGGTGCTGGAACTTATTATGAATTAAAAGTTGCTTATTCAGAAGTTAAAAATGTTTCACTCCGCTTTTAAAAATCAAAATTTTCCATTTATTTAAATTATTGCTGCTTAACAAGTTATAAATAAAAATTATACCAAAAAACAACACATGTGACATAACCAAAATATCTCATGAGTCATAATTAAAATAAGATTATAGTTAAAAGCATAAAATTAGTCATAACTAAAAAAAAAATATAACTTAAAAGTGTATGTGATAGAAAGTGTATATACTAGAACATCCTTTAGAACTAACATCACAACCCCCAAATCACCAAGAATTGTGAAATTTTGGCACGAATTCTCACAAACGTTCAAGCTCAACTGCACCATCGGTGAATTTTTTCAAACAGGGGAAATCAAACTTCACTACATAAACTTGACAATATAGCCGAGTCATTCAATGATTTGATTTGATTATTTGCTTTTTGTTCTCTACATTTCTTGATCTAACAATAGAATTGTATGATTTGAGATCTCTTAGGCCTTATTTGGGAACAAGTTTTTTTGTGATTTTTTGACTTTTCGATTAAAATATGAGATGAAAAAAAGATTTTGTTTCTCTCAAGCTGGTCATCTCAACTTGAAAGAGTGCGTTTGGATTTCATAGACTCATTTCATAATCGATTTTGGTGATCCTCGAACTCCACCAACACCATCGAACTCCGAAAGCACTACCCAATGATAGATCTAGAAGGATGTGGGTGGGAGCGACCGCACTCAAATTTTTTTTTAAAAAAAAATCATATATTATATTAAAAAATTTAAAATAATTAAAAATTAGAAGGATTTGCACAACAAAACATACTTTCGCTCCATCCCTTATAGTCATAATCCTGGATCCGCCCTTGGCACTACCCATTGTCAATGGCCAGAGATCACTTGCATCAACAGCTCCATCACCAGACTTTCTCTCCTTGACAAAACCATCACTGGGCCAATCCTACCATTCATTTGTGATCTGAAAAACCCCATTGCCATCAATCTGTACTACAATTACCAGGGCTGGCTCTGACTTTTCGGAACCCAAACCCAAAACGAACCTTAAATATAGAGCCTTTCATACATATTAAAAGGAAAAAAAATTTGTGATGAAACGATTATATATACAAATAATTTTTTCTTTTGTATTCAAAATATATTTTTAGAAAGCATGACCTATTTGATATGTTTACCAAAAATTACTAATATCTTATAATGATAAGTTGATCTTCAACTATAAGAAATCAAATAATCAATGAAATGAGACATAAAATAAAATAAAATAAAAATCATGTCATCATAGCAGAAAAAAAAATCCTGTAATCATCATCAAACAAATATTTAATTAAGCAAAAATATGAACACATACCCATTACAAAGATTGTAACTTGAAACCCTATTTTGTATTACAAATATGATATGAGATTTACGATCATAATTTAGTAAATTAAAAAACAAAAGAAAACAAATACTACAAAAAAAAAAGTTCAGAAACATAGTAGTTCCCAATTAATTTCAAAAAGTTTAGATGAATAGTTCTATAAAAATTAATAAATAAATAAAACAAAAAAGAAAATAACTTAGCTTCGATGCTTGTGATAGATTACACCTCCAATTTTATAGTCTTTGAACTTTAATATGGTGTCCCTTCTTACTTGTTTTTCCTTTCAAATCATGTTAGCTTTACATTATTGATCTAACGGTATATTTTCATCGGGCCATACAACAACTCATGACTGGATGAAAAATGTAGTCAGCCGGATGAATGGTGGTGCGGCCAGTTGAAATGTACGGGTACAGAGTATTTTAAAAAATATTGGTTTTTTCTGCGGATTTTTCACAAATATCTTAGATATTTTGACCCCTAAAGTCTATAAATACACGTCTCAGCTTCGTTTTGGGGGGTTACAAAATCTTTAAAGGCTAAGAGACTTGTTTTTTAGAGCTTAGCACCCTATCTCTCCTTTAACCTCTATTTCACACACACCAACTACCCAAACACCATTAAAGCTCAACCCCAAACTTCTTCCTGAGGATTGTAAGAACTCTAAGACACATCTAAGGACCTTGAGGGTGCCTAGAAAAAGCATAACAACCAAGAAACTCACCCTCTTGTAAGAGGTGAAGCTTCTGAACTTTTCTCACATTCTCTCTCTCTCTCTCTCTCTCTCTCTCTCTCTCTCTCTCTCTCTCTCTCTTCATCTTTAAGCTTTGAATTTTATTGTTGGTGTAACGCCCTCAAAATAAACCCATAATATATACAATATTAACATGCATTGTTAAAAGAAATAAAGTATTATTCCATTCATCAGAGTATTCTTAAAAGAAAGACATTACATGTAACATGAAACGTAAATGCCCTATGGCCTTACATCTTTCCAAGCCAACACTTGGACACAAAATGTGAGTACTAACTCAACGACAAAAGGAAACGGAAGTCTATGATAGTCGACCTCTATATCACAACCCCTAACACCTTGTTTCAAGATCAACTCGCCCCCAAGAGGTGACACTACACAAATAGGAGATGCTAACTGTGCTACCTCCAACTCCAAAACAGATGCAAATGCAGCAGACACAAAGGAATGAGATGCACCCGTATCAATCAAAACACTAGCAACAGAATTGCAAAACAAGAAGGTACCTCTCACAACAGATAGAGCCGGTACAAGATCCTGCGCGGTAACAGCATACACGCGCCCAGATGATCTCTGATTAACCTGCTCACCCCTGGGAGCATAAGACTGCTGTACAGACTGGGACGATGAAGCCCCCTGATTGGCCCTCGAGGCCTGACTCGACAGAGCGGGCTGCTGACCCTGAGTCTGCCTCAAACTAGATGCACTAGGTGTGCCACCCAACTGCGGGCAATACCTCTTCATGTGCCCTGCCTGACCGCACTGAAAACAAGTAAGCGGCTGGCCTCTACCCTGACTCTGGCTCTGAGATCGAGCCGAAGAAGATGCTGCTCTCTGTACTCCCCCCCTCTGAGGACAAACTGGAGACTTATGGCCCAGCTGGCCACACTTGAAACAAGTAATGTCTCCCTGACTGCCTTTCCCAGAACTTGCACTCGGCACTGGAAAAGTAGATCTAGAAAAGCTACCCTGAGTCTGCTGAGGAGTAAAACCTCTCTGCCTCTTGCCATCACTCTGGCCATCCTGACTCCTCTTGGAGCCTTTCTGCCCTTCCTCCTCTTCCTGCATCATGATCTCAGTATGGGCTGCAGCATCAACCAGACGCCCATAATCCCGAATCATAGACCCTAGAACTCTCAACTTGAGGCCACGCCTCAACTTCTTCTTAAACTCAATGCAACGGCGTTCCTCAGACGCCACCAACTCAGGTGCAAACCTGGACAAACTAGTGAATGCAGCCTCAAACTTGGCCACTGAAGAACTCGACTGCTTAAGCTGACAGAACTGGTCTCTCAGCTTCTCCCTGACTGCCGAAGATAAGAACCTCTCCTGGAACGCATTCACAAAAGCCTCCCATGTACCTCCTATACGACCTTTGGTGAACTTCCACCACTGACCCGCATCCCCCTTCAGCTGGAAAGATGCCAAAGTCACCTTCAACCCCTCGTCTTCGATGCCAAGCATCTCAAACGTCTTCGTTGTTTGTTCGAGCCATTCATCTGCCTTAAGCGGCTCTTTAGGATCACCCACAAATTCATCCGGATTGGACCGGAAGAACTCCCTCTTCAGAAAAGAAGGTCCAGCATCTGCAACAACAACTTGGGCTGGATTCGCAGCCCTCAGAATGCCAACTGATTCCCTGAATGCCCCTGCTATCTCTCGGGCTAAAGCGCCCATAGCCTGCTGGCCTACTGGCTCGGCCACATTGGCCTGACCAACTCCCTCCTGCACTGCCGGAATCTCCTGTACTACCGAAATCTCCTCCGGCACAGGCACTTCCTGCCTACCCAGCCTACCACGCCTACCGCGTCCTCGTCCTCGTCCTGACATCCAATTAAAGGAAACAAAGACGTTAGCACATTAATAAATGTGCCGAAGCTAAACACTCGTGCCCTAATGCATTGGACAACAATAATTCATTCCACATAAGCACATAATCACATAAGCACCTACGAATTTCATTCCCGGATAATGATAGTCCCAAAGCGTTACTATAGTTCCGGTTGGAAACAGCAGTGATCAAGTGCCTTTCCAACAAGACTACAAGAAACTCAAGGGTCCAATCAACATCCTAGAAACTATGTTCCATACCCACATAATCACATAAACATGTTATCAAATAAACATATAACATTACACTAAGTCTCTATCAAACGAGACGAACCCATTGTGATACTAATCACTTCCCACGTACCCAAAGTATTCAAACCTGGCACGCTCTGATACCAAGTTGTAACGCCCTCAAAATTAATAACCCATAACATACACAATAATAAGATGCATTACTTAAGAAAATAAACCACAATTCATTCATCAGAGTATTACTAAAAAAAGACATTACATATAACATCCAAAATAAATGCCCTACGGGCTTACATCTTGCCAAGCCAACACTTGGACACAAAATCATGAGTTCTAACTCAAATACAACTAAAGCCCTAGGCTTGAATGTTTACATGTAATTCAAATAAAAACAAATAACTAAAGACAAGGTTTCATAGTCCATATCCTTCCAAGCTAAGTCCTTGGAGGTAGTGAATCACCTGGACCTGAAAATGATGTTCCCTTATAGGGTGAGCCACAGCCCAGCAGAAATATACTAAACCAAATATAAGTATTGAATAAAGCAATAGCATTCAATAGATGGTTAACCAGGATAATCAATTATAACAGTATACAGTTTCATAACACTAATGTATATGACACATTTACTCATTATT
Organism: Camellia granthamiana; assembly: GCA_036172215.1. NCBI lineage: Eukaryota > Viridiplantae > Streptophyta > Magnoliopsida > Ericales > Theaceae > Camellia > Camellia granthamiana. The sequence continues at coordinate 129,686,503 of CM069904.1, forward strand.
AGCAATATGGCTCAGAACCTGGCCAAACTTACAAAAGTGAATTATATATCATGTTCACATTACTTCCAATATCAACAACATAAATGAGACTCAGGCTCATATCAAAACACTTCATACTTCCAGTTTGATACACATTTTAGTGCTGTATCAATAAAAACACTTCAATATAAATAAGCACACATAAAAGTGATGCTAATGGAGTCCATCCCCTATCTCCTCCCAAACAAAATCCGGTTTAGAGGTCCATCCCCTATCTTCCCCTAAACCGTGGAGTACATCCCCTATCTCCTCCCACACAATGCAATGTATGTAAACACATAACATATACAACACACAATCAATACACATAATGTCTGTATTAATTCAACAGTCAAAGTTAATGACTTAACCAATGTGATTAGTTTCAGTTATCCCTAATCCACATGCAATGTCTACAACAATCACGACTATCCTCCACTGATAGCCCAAAACAGTTATTTCTAGACTAGAAATAAATAAATCAACAATACAATAGGCGAGTGATTTAAATTAATCAACTACCCCATTTAATCAATAAATTCCTCAATCTCATGCATTTACTAATTTCCCCAAATTTTCCTTAAATTAAACATACAATTCAATTTAATAAAACAACTAGGGTTTTTCCCAAAATTACCAAAATACCCCCAACATATTAAAATACCAAAACTTAGAACAAAACTCATAAGTTGGAGTAGGAAATCCCTACCTCGAAGAAAATAACCCGAATAGAGAAGATGGAGATGATGACCCAAAATCCAAAGTGCTCCAAATCCAAGATTGTTCAGATTAAACAGAAGCCCTCGACCCACACTATCTTTTTAATAAAGGATCTAGGATAGAAACGCACTCTAAGTAGATCAAACCTAAGGGAGAAGGTGAGTAGGGAGAGAGAAAACTCAGAACTAGGGTTTGGAATCAAAAAGAGGATGAAAAACTGATTAAAATCCCGCTGCTGCCTATTTAAACTGGACAGGCTCGCTCGAGCGAAGACATGGTCGCTCGAGCGACCAGACACAGGAAAACCTCGCTCGAGCGAAGAAAAGCTCGCTCGAGCCAAAAACTCGATGCTTCAGGTCTGCAATCCAGAAGCACGCTCGAGCGACAGAATGCTCGCTCGAGCGAAGAACTCGAAAACATACACCTCGCTCGCTTGAGCGAAGAAAAGCTCGCTCGAGCGAAGAAACACTGCTCTCAGGTCTATACTAGACGCAATCGCTCGCTCGAGCGACCAACTCCTCGCTCGAGCGAAGACACAAAATTTTGGACAGCAACTCTTGGTTTCCAACTCCAACCAACCTGTAACAAACCTGCCCAACACATCCTATAATTCAAGAATAGGGAATGAAAAGACGTCAACAACAAATATATAAATACGAAATCTACGGAACATAAGTCCGGATACAACAATCAAATGGGAAAAGACCGGGGTCGCTATAAGACTTAACCAATGTGATTAGTTTCAGTTTTCCCTAATCCACATGCAATGTCTACAACAATCACGACTATCCTCCACCGATAGCCCAAAACAGTTATTTCTAAACAGGAAATAAATGTATCAACAAATGTAAATTTAACATTTTCATAGGTGAGTAATTAAACTAACCAACTACACCATTAAATCACTAATTTTCCCAATTCCATGAATTCAACTAAATTCCCCGATTCTCCTTAAATTAATTACACAAATTAATTTATTAAATAACTAGGGTTTTTCCCAAAATTACCAAATAACCCCCAACATATCAAACTACCAAAGCTTAGAACAAAACTTATAATATGGAGTAGGAAATCCCTACCTCGAAGCGAAGAACTCGAATGGAAAAGATGACGAAAATCCAAAGTGCTCCAAACCCAAGATTGTTCAGATCAAAAGGAAGCCCTCGACTCACTCTATCTTTTTAATAAAGAGCCTAGGGTAGAAACACCCTAAAAATAGATGAAACCTAAGAGAGAAGGTGAGTGGAGGGAGAGAAAACTCGAAACTAGGGTTTTAGGATCAAAAAGAATGTGAAAAAACGTTTTAAAAACCGCTGCTGCGCATTTATACCCGACAGGCTCGCTCGAGCGAAGGATTGGTCGCTCGAGCGACCAGACACAAAAATGACTCGCTCGAGCGAAGAAAGTCTCGCTCGAGCCAAGAATGCAATGCTTCAGGTCTGCAACCCAGAAGCACGCTCGAACGACAGAATGCTCGCTCGAGCGAAGAACTCGAAACTCGCTCGAGCGAAGGAAAGCTCGCTCGAGCCAACAAATACAGCTCTCAGGTCTATACTAGACGCAATCGGTCGCTCGAGCGAAGAAACCCTGGTTCGAGCGAAGGACCAAAATCAAGATCTCGCTCGAGCGACAAACTCCTCGCTCGAGCGAAGGTCCAAAAATCTAGACAGCAACACTTGGTTTCTAAACCCAACCGACCTGTAACAAACCTGCCCAATACATCCTATAACTCAAGAATAAGGAATTTAAAGGACAGCAACAGCAATAATATAACAACAGAATCTACGGAACATAAGTCCGGATACAACAACCGAATGGGAAAAGACCGGGGTCGCTATAACCTCCCCCCTTAAGGAATTTCGTCCCCGAAATTAAGCATAAGTTTTTAAAAACAGGTTTTTCTCAATTCCCAACAATATGATATTACAATAATAAACAACTTGACCAAATACCGGTCATTTCATCTCTTATCAAGAGGCATCTCACAATAAGTAAAACAATATATATTTTAACTTGCATTATCAACATGCATTTCTTTCAATTTCAACAGTTTTCAATATACATGATTCCCATTTCCATAACATATTCAATTTCATGACATAACTCCAATTGTACTACACATTCAACATATGCAATGTTACCATAAACCTCCATTATGAGGCAAGTTTTCAAATTACTTTCATTAAACCAAAACATTCACAATGTTTTACAACTTAAGACATATATATAATGTTCTTAAAGTTCATTAAAATTACAAAATTTCAATACATGATTACACATCAACAAACAAGTCCGGATATTTCTCGCGAACTTCCAACTCACGTTCCTAAGTGGCTTCCTCCACCCCGTGATGTTTCCACAAAACCTTTACCAAAGGGATGGTCTTGCCTCGCAAAACTTGATCCCGCCTATCCAAGACCCGAACCGGTCTCTCCTCATACGAGACATCCTCGTCAACCACTAAATCGGTCCAATCCAACACATGTGATGGATCCAGCTCATACTTCCGAAGCATACTCACATGAAACACGTCATGAACTCCGGATAACTGCGGTGGCAAAGCTAAACTATAGGCAGCCTCGCCAATCCTCTCAAGGATCTCAAAAGGACCAATAAACCGAGGGGACAACTTCCCACTCTTCCCAAACCTCCTCAATCCCTGTCTAGGTGATATCTTCAGAAAGACATGGTCACCCACCTCAAACACCAAAGGTCTCCTCCTACGGTCGGCATAAGATTTCTGGCGACTCTGGGCTGTAACAAGCCTCCTACGGATAAGCTCAACTTTTTCCGTCGTTTCCCTCACCAACTCCGGACCCAACAAAGGTGCATCACCCACCTCGGCCCAACAAACTGGAGACCTACACGGTCGGCCATACAAGGCCTCAAATGGTGCCATACCGATACTAGACTGGAAACTGTTGTTGTAGGCAAACTCCACCAAAGGCAAGTGCCTCTCCCACGACCCACTGAAATCAAGAACACAACCCCGAAGCATATCCTCAAGGATCTGAATAGTACGCTCGGACTGCCCGTCAGTCTGAGGATGATAAGCCGTGCTAAAGGTCAACTTAGTGCCTAAGGCACTCTGCAAACTCTGCCATAACCTAGCAGTAAAACGAGGATCTCTATCTAAGATGATCGTCACTGGGACCCCGTGCAACCTCACTATGTCCCGAATGTACAAGTCGGCAAGATGATCTACCGAATCTCTCACGTGCATAGGAATGAAATGCGCCGACTTAGTCAACCGGTCTACAACCACCCAAATAGCATCACTACCCCACTGAGTCCTCGGAAGACCTACAACGAAGTCCATAGTGACATGCTCCCACTTCCACTCGGCAATAGGCAAGGGTTGCAACAAACCCGCTGGCCTCTGATGCTCAGCCTTTACTTGCTGACAAGTAAGGCACTTAGACACGAAAGCTGCCACATCTCTCTTCATACCCCGCCACCAAAACTGGCGACCCAAGTCCCGATACATCTTAGTGCCTCTCGGATGTACCGCAAGACGTGAATGATGAAACTCTCGGAGTACCTCCTCTTGGCAAGACTCCGGCACAAATAGACGGTCTCGGTATCTCACACTCTGGTTGGGATACACCGTCAAACCCTTCTCAACCTTCCCATTGGAGATCTTCTCTCGGAAAGATTCCACCTTAAGGTCACCCCTCTGAGCCTCTAATACTCGAGTCACAAGTGTAGGCTGCGCAACAATAGAAAACAAGACTGCAGCCTCAACGGATTCGCCCAGAAGCAAATCAAACTCCCCAAGTGCACCCAATATCTCCCACTCTCGGATGGCTATACTAGCTATGTCACCAACAGATTTCCTGCTAAGGGCATCGGCCACCACATTGGCCATCCCCGGATGATAATGCAACTCGAAGTCATAATCCTCAATGAACTCCATCCACCTCCTCTGCCTCAAGTTCAAGTCTTTCTGTGTAAACAGATATTTCAGACTCTCATGATCCGAGAATACCTTGAACCTCTCACCGTAAAGATAATGCCTCCAAATCTTCAAGGCAAATATCACAGCTGCTAACTCTAGCTCATGGGTAGGGTAATTCTTCTCGTGTATTTTCAACTAACGTGAACCATAGGCTACCACTTTCCCCTCTTGCATCAACACACAACCCAGACCCTCTCGTGAGGCGTCACAATAGACTACATAACCCAACCCTCTCTCCGGAATAATCAAAACTGGAGCGGTAGTCAGTCTAACTTTCAACTCCGACTTTTCACAAGTCTCACTCTATACAAATTTGACTCCTTTCTGAGTCAATCTAGTCAAAGGTGAAGCTAACCTGGAGAAATCCTTCACAAACCGTCGGTAGTACCCAGCTAATCCCAGAAAACTGCGGATCTCAAACACACTCTTTGGCTGTGCCCAATCTTGCACAGCCTCAATTTTGGATGTGTCAACAGACACCCCTTCCCCGGAAACCACATGGCCTAAGAACTTCACCTCCTCTAGCCAAAACTCACATTTCCCAAACTTAGCATAAAGCTTATGGGCTCTAAGTAACTGAAGCACCACTCTCAAGCGCTTCTCGTGCTCCTCCTCTGAAGGTGAATAGATAAGAATGTCGTCTACAAAGACTACTACAAAACGATCCAAGAATTCCTGAAATATCCGGTTCATCAAGTCCATAAACACTGCAGGTGCATTGGTGAGCCCAAATGGCATCACCAGAAACTCATAGTGGCCATACCGCGTACGGAATGCCATCTTCGGAATATCCTCCTCCCTGACTCTCAACTGGTGGTAACCCGATCTCAAGTCTATCTTAGAGAAACAACGGGAACCCTTTAACTGATCGAACAGATCATCTATACGGGGCATAGGGTACTTATTCTTGACCGTAGCCCGATTCAATTTCGGGTAATCTATACAGAGTCTCAAAGCACCACCTTTCTTTTTAGCAAAGAGGGCCGGTGCTCCCCACGGTGAAACACTAGGACGAATATATCCTTTATCTAGCAACTCCTGGAGCTGAATCTTCAACTCAACTAACTCGACTGGGGCAAAACGATAAGGTGCCATAGAAATCGGCACCGTGCCGGGCGCTAGATCAATAGAGAACTCAATCTCTCGATGCAGTGGCAAACTAACAAGATCCTCGGGGAAGACGTCCGACTACTCACAAACCACCCTTGGCAACACAGTCTGGGTCTCATCACACTCACCACTCTCAAAGCTACCAAGTAGACCACTAAGCTCACTCCGCCCTCGCGGATCATACCCCGGTGGCAAAACACTACCAACCTGGTCCCCCAGAAAATGAAAACACTCCCCGCTCACGGTACAACAAGTGACCCTCTGGCGGTAGCAATCGATAACTGCCCGGTATGACGATAACCAATCCATACCCAAAATAACATCAAAGCCCTTCATGGGGATAACTACAAAAGGAAACGGAAGCCTATGATCGGCGACCTCTATATCACAACCCCTAACACCTTGTTTCAAGATCAATTCACCCCCAAGAGGTGACACTACACAAATAGGAGATGCTAACTGTGCTAACTCCAACTCCAAAACTGATGCAAATGCAGCAGACACAAAGGAATGAGATGCACCCGTATCAATCAAAACACTAGCAACCGAATTGCAAAACAAGAAGGTACCTCTCACAACCGATGGAGCCGGTACAAGATCCTGCGCGGTAACAGCATACACGCGCCCAGATGGTCTCTGATCAACCTGCTCACCCCTAGGAGCATAAGACTGCTGCACAGACTGGGACGATGAAGCCCCCTGATTGGCCCTCGAGGCCTGAACCGACTGAGCTGGCTGATGACTCTGAGTGTGCCTCAAACCAGATGCACCAGATGTGCCACTCAACTGCGGGCAATACCTCTTCATGTGCCCTGCCTGACCACACTGATAACACGAGAGCGACTGGCCTCTACCCTAACTCTGGCTCTGAGATCGAGCCGAAGATGACACTGCTCTCTGTCCTCCTCCTTTCTACGGGCAAGCTGGAGACTTGTGGCCCAGCTGACCACATTTGAAACAGGTAATGTCTCCCTGGCTGCCTTTCCCAGAACTAGCACTCGGCATAGGAAAAGTCGATCTCGAAAAGCTACTCTGAGACTGCTGAGGGTTAAAACCCTTCTGTCTCCTACCATCACTCTATCCATCCTGACTCCTCTTGGAGCCTTTCTGCCCTTCCTCCTCTTCCTGCATCATGATCTCCGTATGGGCTGCAGCATCGACCAGACGCCCATAATCTCGAATCATAGACCTTACAACTCTCAACTTGAGGCCGTGCCTCAACTTCTTCTCGAACTCAATACAACGGCGTTCCTCGGACGCCACCAACTCAGGTGCAAACCTGGACAAACTAGTGAATGCGGCCTCAAACTCGGCCACTGAAGAACTGTTCTGCTTGAGCTGGCAGAACTGAGCTCTCAACCTCTCCTTAACCGCTGGAGACAGGAACTTCTCCTGGAAAGCGTCAACAAAAGACCTCCAAGTCCCTCCTATACGACTCTTAGTGAACTTCCACCACTGACCCGCATCCCCCTTAAGCTGGAAAGATGCCAAGGTCACCTTCAGTACCTCATCTTCAATGCCTAGCATCTCAAACGTCTTCGTTGTCTGTTCGAGCCATTCATCTGCCTTAAGTGGCTCTTTAGGATCACCCAAAAATTCGTCCGGGTTAGACCGGAAGAACTCCCTCTTCAGAAAAGAAGGCCCTGCATCCCCAACATGAACCTGAGCCTGATTCTCAGCTCTGAGAATGCCTACTGACTCCCTGAATGCCCCTGCTATCTCTCGGCCCAAAGCGCCCATAGCCTGCTGGCCTACCGGCTCGGCCACATTGGCCTGGCCAACTCCCTCCTGTACTGCCGGAATCTCATCCGGTATAGGCATCTCCTACCCACCACGCCTACTACGCCTACCACGTCCTCGTCCTCGTCCTGACATGCTAATAAAGGTAACAAAGACGTTAGCACAGTAATAAGTGTGCCAAAACTATAATACTTGCGTCCTAATGCATTGGACAACAATAATTCACTCCACGTAAGCACATAATCACATAAGCACCTACGAATTTCATTCGTGGATAATGATAGTCCCAAGGCGTCACTAAAGTTCCGGTTGGAAACAACATTGATCAAGTGCCTTTCCAACAAGACTTCCAGAGACTCAAGGGTCCAATCAACATCCTAGAAACTACATTCCATACCCACATAGTCACATAAACATGTTATCATATAAGCATATAACAGTACACTAAGTCTCTATCAAACGAGACGAACCCAGTGTGATACTAAACACTTCCCACGTACCTAAGGTATTCGAACCTGGTACGCTCTGATACCAAGTTGTAACGCCCTCAAAATAAACTCATAATATATACAATATTAACATGCATTGTTAAAAGAAATAAAGTATTATTCCATTCATCAGAGTATTCTTAAAAGAAAGACATTACATGTAACATGAAACGTAAATGCCCTATGGGCTTACATCTTTCCAAGCCAACACTTGGACACAAAATATGAGTACTAACTCAACTACAAATTAAGCCCTTGGCTTGAGTGTTTACATGTAATATCAAATAAAATAAATAACAACTAAACTAAACAAAGTCTTCAACTCCTACTCCTTCCAAGCTAAGTCCTTGGAGGTAGCATATCACCTGAACCTGAAAATGATGTTCCCGTATAGGGTGAGCCACGACCCAGTAGAAATATACTAAACCAAATATAAGCATTGAATAAAGCAATAGCATTTAATAGATGGTTAACACAAATATCCATTTCATCAAATGTGGCTCAGAACCTGGCCAAACTATAACAGTGAATTAAATATCACATTAATGTTACTTCCAATATCAACAAAACAATTGAGACTAAGGCTCATGCCAAAACACTTCCATACTTCCAAATTGATACACATTTTAGTGCTGTATCAACAACATGTAAAAACACTTCAAATCAATAAGCACACATATAGTGATGCTAATGGAGTCCATCCCCTATCTCCTCCCAAACAAAATCCGGTTTAGAGGTCCATCCCCTATCTTCCCCTAAACCGTGGAGTACATCCCCTATCTCCTCCCAAACAAAATGCATATGCAACACACAATCAATACACGTAATTTCTGTATTAATTCAACAGTCAAAATCAATGACTTAACCAATGTGATTAGTTTCAGTTTTCCCTAATCCACATGCAATGTCTATAACAATCACGACTATCCTCCACCGATAGCCCAAAACAGTTATTTCTAAACAGGAAATAAATGTATCAACAAATGTAAATTTAACATTTTCATAGGTGAGTAATTAAACTAACCAACTACACCATTAAATCACTAATTTTCCCAATTCCATGAATTCAACTAAATTTCCCGATTCTCCTTAAATTAATTACACAAATTAATTTATTAAATAACTAGGGTTTTTCCCAAAATTACCAAATAACCCCCAACATATCAAACTACCAAAGCTTAGAACAAAACTTATAATATGGAGTAGGAAATCCCTACCTCGAAGCGAAGAACTCGAATGGAGAAGATGACGAAAATCCAAAGTGCTCCAAACCCAAGATTGTTCAGATCAAAAGGAAGCCCTTGACTCACTCTATCTTTTTAATAAAGAGCCTAGGGTAGAAACACCCTAAAAATAGATGAAACCTAAGAGAGAAGGTGAGTGGAGGGAGAGAAAACTCGAAACTAGGGTTTTAGGATAAAAAAGAATGTGAAAAAACGTTTTAAAAACCGCTACTGCGCATTTATACCCGACAGGCTCGCTCGAGCGAAGGATTGGTCGCTCGAGCGACCAGACACAAAAATGACTCGCTCGAGCGAAGAAAGTCTCGCTCGAGCCAAGAATGCAATGCTTCAGGTCTGCAACCCAGAAGCACGCTCGAGTGACAGAATGCTCGCTCGAGCGAAGAACTCGAAACTCGCTCGAGCGAAGGAAAGCTGACTTGAGCCAACAAATACAGCTCTCAAGTCTATACTAGACGCAATCGGTTGCTCGAGCGAAGAAACCCTGGCTCGAGCGAAGGACCAAAATCAAGATCTTGCACGAGTGACAAACTCCTCGCTCGAGCGAAGGTCCAAAAATCTGGACAGCAACACTTGGTTTCTAAACCCAACCCACCTGTAACAAACCTGCCCAATACATCCTATAACTCAAGAATAAGGAATTTAAAGGACAGCAACAGCAATAATATAACAACGAAATCTACGGAACATAAGTCCGGATACAACAACCGAATGGGAAAAGACCGGGTTCGCTATAGTTGGCCTGTTGTAATCATGTGATAAGTCCTCATGGATGTGGAGGGAAGTATAAAGTAGCCATCCATCCATTGAGTTGATTGTTTTTTTCCTTTTCTATATTGTTGTACTCTTTTCTTGCTTCCTAGGAGTATAAATTATTATTGTTGTATATAGATGTATTAATTGGAACCTTGTGGATGTGGTTGAGAGTTATCAAATAGCCACATATCCACAAATTTGATTAAATAGAGTAGTTTGTTTCATGTTCTTGCACTTTCTCATCACCTATATAACCATTCAAGCATGTTGGCTCATGTGCTTCAATCCATGGATGTGGTTGTCACATGGAGATATTTGGATGATCCATGAGATTTGATGTTGAGAAGGTTGTTGGTTCTTCTCTTATTTATTTATTTATTTATTTATTGATTTTTTTTTTTCTTGGAAGTAGAGTAAGAGGTTCTAGGCCAAAGATATTAAGAACTCTCTCCTCAATCTTTTGTAAACATGGGAAAGGATGGAAACATCATTGTTCCATCAATATGAGAGGAGTCTTTAATAGCCTTTTATGAATCTCTTACTTTAAAGCCAAAACTTCTGCCAAGAAATGGTGGGCATTAATCTACTTTCTCTAGTTAATATCACGAATTTGGGCATTACCCTATCCTTGTTCACAAAGAGATGATTGTTGGTTCTCATTTATTTTTTGGGCTTGAATTTTCCCCAATCTCAATTTCTACTTCATTTGGCAAATTGTTGGAAATATTATATGATCACTGGATTTTTGTGTTGCTAATTGTGGGTTGAGGCCCCTCTACCTGTAACGCCCCAAATTTCTAGCCCAAATAATAAGACAACAATCATGGCTCTTTCAAGGAAAACCGAATATAAATCTCCAAACTTACATTACATGATACAATAGTTCTTCATGCAACAATTCATTAATCCAACAACAAGTAAATAAACAAATAAATACCCCCAAGGGTTTACAAGTTTCCAAGGCTTGAGCCTGGTTACACAAAAAGGTTATTCAAACCCACACAAACACAGCCCTTGGCTTACACACAGAGTCACAGCAAAATGAGAGCATTGTACTCCCAACACACATACTTCCACGCCCCTAGTTGGGTGGGATCACCACATCTTTTCCTGCACAAAAATCCCGTAGGGTAAGCATAAAGCCCAGTAGAAAATTGTTAACAAAGTATATACATTTTATACAAGTCTCAAGAGATGAAATGCACATGCCATGCTATGCCCTTTTTGAAGATAAATCGCATTTTCATCTTTTGAAAACCATCATGCTCAATGATATCATACAATTTCAATTGTTCAAAACTTAACAATTTATTTCAAGGGCGGTAAATACGACTCTGGTAATTTCTAGGTCGGTGTCTGCAAGTAGACTATACAAGTACTACCAAATTGTCATTTTTACCAGTATTAATCGGAAGGCTCAACACCTATCTGCGTGAGTTTTCAGTTTTTCATCCCGGACTCTCAGGCCAACTTATTCAATATCATCTACACCACTTATCAAGACTTACCAACGTATTTACCCCAAAACCATTCCATGAAAACTTGTTTCTCAACATTCTTTTCTCAATGCAAGTTTTCAAATCAACTTTCAAAGTTTAATGTAATCAAATGAATTGACATGCCAATTTCACAAGATGAATATAAATACTTTTATTCCAATTCATCATCCAAGGAATAACATAATTCCCTCCTCTCAAGTATCCTCGACAATTAGTTATTTCAAGACTATTTCAATGTTTTGAATAATAATTTCTAAAATGAACAACAATTCTCATATTCCCTGAAATTCATCATTTATATAAATATAAATAAGAAATTTTTTCAAACATCCATTTATTTTGACACACAAAATAAATATAACAATATCATTCATGGATTTTCAGTCTCCTAAAAAAAAATCCCCAAATTCTAGGTTTTCTCACCAAAACTATACAACTCAAATCTTTTGAAAGAAAACTTTCAAAAATCATTTTTTCTTCAATTAACGAAGATCAAAACCCATAAGATCATTTTAAAAGAACAAGAGACAAACCCACTTTCAAAATTGCTCAACTTCTTGAATCAATAATCAATTTTCAAAGCTATCAAAAGATGATTTTGAAAATCATATAGATCTTGCAAATATATATATATATAACTCTAAGAAAATCCTTACCTCAAGTTTTGAAAAAGAAATGAGATGAAATCCCCAAAATCAACAGTGTCGAAACTCGATCTTCACCGCACACAACGAAGCCCTTGAGAAGTTAACAAACTTTGATGAAGAACTTATGGCAGAACTCTAATGGATCTCGAGAAATCAAGGTTTTGATCCAATTTGGCGTAGGGAAATGTAGAGAGAAGGGAGAGGAAAGGGTTTTTAGAGAGAGAGATATACAAAAGTGATTTGAAATATCAGCTCGATCCCTGCCAGGGCGATGCCCTTGGACCTGCGAAGGTGCGCTACCCCCTGGACCCCCGTGAGCTGACTAGGCAGCTCGATCCCCGACATACTCAGCAAAGTGGCAAAACTGGGATCGTTACACTACCTGTCTCTTGAGTGTTCTTGTAAGAGGAAGAGGTAGAAAGGATGAGCACCGTTTTGGAAGGTGTTGTAGTTTTGTTTTGGCTTTGCTATGCAAAGCAGAATTTCCATTAGATTTTTCACCCGGCCTACTAAGAATCATCTAGCCAACGAAACTCCCATCCGATCCGTTATCTTTTCTACAGACAGAATAAAGCAGAACACTGCAACTTTTAGAGGATGATCTCCTAGGTTCTTGAGGCTGATGTTTATAGTTTATTTGCTTTTATCTCATGATTTGTTAGATTCTACTTAATTTGGCTAAATTAATTCATTTGTTGTAATAAACTTCCAACCCCACATCTTCTATTCATTCAATTGTTGCAATAACTTCCAACCCTACGTCTTTCTATCCCTTTTATTTATACGCTTTTTGTATATGCAATATCATGTTTTATTTATCATATTCATGACTTGCATTTGTGGGATTTATCATTTCTAAAATGATTATATGCACTACCTCATGCCTTGAGATGATGCACATATAATGTGTTAGTAGCCGGATCCCTAGGTGCATTTGATGTATGTATTGTGTTAGCTATTTGTATATAGGATCATGCATATACTTCTGACACATTCTTTTGGCTTACCACTAAGGAGTACTAGGTGAGCATTTTTAGTTTTAACATCTGTCATGTACATGTTACTTACTATATCCAACATTATACTATCTGGCTATATGCTTAAGTGGAATATCTATATAAGTGCCGGTGGATGGAGGCAATGTTGCTTGTACTGGAATGTGGTTGATTCTTTTGCTTCTGAACTCCCTGTTATTTTGTGAGTTGTGCAAAAAGATTTTCCAAAATACATGAAATCAAAACATAACCAAAACAAGTGAAACAATCTATACTTATCTACCTCAGATAGTAATGTTAGCATTATTAAAACTGGAATATGAACATATGGAGACTATAAAACTCATGTCATTACTTAATAGAGGCCGATTTTTTGATAGAGTGAGAAGTGATGCTCAAATCATGACCTTTCCCCTTCATACCTAAGTTTCCGAACTAAGACATTTTGGTTATAACGGGCAGTGACCTTTGGTACGAGTCATGGGTTTCCTAGTTTTCCCAAAAGATTAGGTGGTGACTTTGAAATCTGGTGATGTAGTTCATTTCTGGCAAAGATTTTTGCAATAAAATAGATTTTCTGTATAAATTGTCAAATGTAGACTCTCATTTATGTTTCAAATTGCACTTGTGAAACTAGATCAGGAGATCGAAAGTTTGAACTGTTGGGCGCACTCAGTAACCCCAAAAAGCATCCTACAAAGGTGCTAGCGGTCAGCGATGGCCGACACTGTTGGTTGGCCACGACAGCTAGTAGCAGTGAGGTGATAGATAAGTGACATTGAAAAATAGGTAAATAGATAGGTGACTTTGTTTGATTTTCGATATCAGTGGTGAGATTAATTTTGAATTAAGTTTCAGCGTTTTGGGATTTCCTAGTGCTAATTTGTTTTCTGAAAAAACAGAATAGTTGAAATTCTATTTTGTTTTTAAAAAATGGTAACTGTTACCAGTGTTGCTGCAACTAGTACCAGAGTTCTGAACGATGATGGGAATCCGAATCCCATATCAACTAGACTGCTAACCCCTATGATGAACCCTGCTATGAACCCTGTGGTGACTCATGTTTCTGTTCTGAGGGGACCACTCAATCATTATGAGTGCCCGTAGAAATTCACTGGCGTGAATTTCAAGAGGTGGCAACAGAAGATGCTATTTTACTTAACTACTCTTAACTTTGCAAGGTTCTTGAGTGAAGATCCACTAGTCATGGAGGAGAATGGGTAAGATAATAAGAAACTGATGGCTCTAGATGCTTGGAAGCACTCAGAGTTCCTCTGTCGAAACCATGTTCTCAGCGGCTTGGCAGATACGCTTTTCAACATGTATTATGCTAAGTTGACAAAGAAGTTATTGGATTCCTTGGACAATAAATACAAAACTAAGAATGTCAGGACAAAGAAATTTGTGGTTGACCGGTTTTTGGATTTCAAAATGATAGACTCAAAAATCATCATTAGCTAAGTCAAAGATTTTCAAGTGATTCTACATGATATTCATGTAGAGGGCATGTTCTTGAGTGAATCTTTCCAGGCAACTATTTTGATAGAGAAGTTGCCTAATGGTTGGAAAAACTTCAAGAACTACTTGAAGCACAAGCAAAAGGAGATGACAGTCGAAGAGCTCGTTGTCTGGCTCCGAATTGAAGAGGATAATAGGAAGAAAGGGGGGAGTACCCTCACTGTTGAGACCAATGTGGTTGAGCATGACTAGTCTTCGGGGGTTAAGAAGAAGCAACATGTGAACAAAGGCTAGAAGTTGGAGCCTAGAGGTGGTGTCTCAAAAAGGCCGCTCTACAAGCAGCAAGAACATACTTATAAGTTTTTTGGTAAGTGCTTCAATTGTGGAAGTGATAGAGATAGGGTTGCTGATTGCCATAAGCCAAAGAAGCAATTCAAGAACAAGGATCATGCTCACAGAGCAGAAATTGAGGGTCTTTCCCAAGATGTAGATGATATGTATATTTTTATTGTTGTCACTAAAGTGAAGTTAGTGAGATCCAATACAAGGGAATGGTGGGTGGACATTGGTGCCACTTGCTATATTTGTGTAGAGAATAGGGTGTTTAAAAGCTTCTACCCGATTACAAACAGTGAGAAGTTGTTCATGGGAAATTTTGCAACCTCGACTATTGAGGGAAAGAGCAAGGTGGTCCTGAAGAAGACTTTAGGAAAAGAGCGGACTCTGAATAATGTCATGTTTGTGCCGGACATTCACAAGAACCTAGTCTCGGGGTCCCTCCTAAGTAAGCATGGTTTCCACATGGTTTTTGAATTCGATAAGGTCATATTGACCAAGAGTAGAGTTTATGTGGGTAATGGATATTTGTAGGGTGGTATGTTTAAGTTAAATGTAATGACAATTATCTCAAAGATTAATGAGAATGCTTTATCTTCTCCTTATATGCTTGAATCATCTAGTTTATGGCATGGTAGATTAAGTCATGTGAATTTTGACTCTTTGTGTATATTAATCAAGTTAGATCACATACCATCTTTCAAGATTAATCAAAATCACAAGTGTGAAACTTGTGTATAAGCTGAGTTGACTAGGATTTCATTTCATCCTACTGAAAAAAGTTTTGAGTCTTTAGATTTAGTGCATAATGATGTGTGTGACTTGAAGTTCATACAAATCCGAGGTCGCAATAAGTATTTTACTCTCTCCATCCCAAAATAATGGTCCATTTTGGGGAATCCAACTTTTTTTGGTAGTATAATTATTGCACTTTTAAAAAATTGATTTTCTAAAATTACCCTTTGATAGTACATTTTTTGGAGAATATCAATGTCATAATTATACTTTTTATGTTGTTAATGAATTTAAAAGAAGGGCAAAATAAGAGATTTATATTGTTTTTGTACTTGATTTTTGAAAAGGGACTAATATTTTGGGACAATGAAAAATGGAATAATGGACTAATATTTTAGGACGGACAGAGTATAACTTTTTTCGATGATTGCACTAAATATTGTTATGTGTATTTGCTTAAAAGCAAAGATAATGCTATTGATAAATTTATTCTTTATAAGGATGAAGTTGAGAATCAATTAAGCTAAAGGATTAAGGCACTGAGAAGTGATCGTGGTGATGAGTATGAATCATCGTTTATGAGACTTGTGCTCAAAACAAGACTATCTACCAAACCACAGTGCCTTACTCTCCTCAGTCTAATGGCATTGCTAAGTAAAAGAATAAAACATTAAGGAAATGATGAATGCAATATTGATTAGCTCTAAATTGCCGCATAACATGTGGGGGGAAACAATTCTCTCCATGAATTATGCTCTGAATAAGGTTCCTCAGAAAAAGGTGGACACGACCTCATATGAATTATGGAGAGGCCACAAGCCTCCATATATTTTCTTATGAATGTGGGGGTGTCTTGCTAAAGTGGCGATACCTACACCCAAGTGGTTTAGGATTGTTTCTATTTTTCCATAGAAAATATAAAAAATAAATTAAATAAAAATGACAAAACAAATTTTTTTTTTTAAATTAAAGAATAAAATACAGAATAAACTACAAAACTAAAAAATACAAGAATGAACTAGATTACATCATGGAACATATCACAAGGCATACTCACATAGACATAGAAATTAATATACAAGAAAGAATTTAAATCTAAAAGTTTGAACAACAAAAGATAAGAAACGCAAATCGAACCTTGTGTGATACCACAGTTTCCTTAAAAGAAATTCACTACCTCGAGATGGGTGCTAAAGGTATGCCGACATCTATCTCCCAAGATATGACGATCGAAACTAGCTCATACAAAAACACCTTTTGAATAGCTTCGGCGAATTTAACAATGGCAACACACACTCTCTCTAACAAGAACCAAAGATAGGCTAGCAAAAAGAAGATATGAAAATTTTCTTTGGTACAAAAATCATCTCCCACTTTATTATCTCAAAACACCATCTCAATTTCCATCACTAAAAAACCTCTCTAAAAATAACTTATTCAGTTGGAGGGAAAATGCCTATATTTATACTTGTAGGGGAGAGCCTTACAAAGGCTTAAAACTCTAAAAACATTATATAAATCATAATGTATATATAATGCATAAGTTTTGAGAATTAGACTAGATGGGTCACAAAATGGATACGGGTATTGGGTCGCCACCCGATCCAAGCCCAATCTAAAAAACATGCATAAGTTAAGCCCAACATAGCACAGTTCAGCCCAAGCTCAAGCTGAAGATTAAGTCCAAGTCCAAGTCTAAAACCAAACCCAGCACGTGCACAAGCCTAGGCCTAGTCCAAACCAAAACTAAGTCTTAATCTGAGCCCAACTTTTATTGATGCCCACTTTATGAGAGAATTCTCATTCACAACCTAATGGCTTTGGCTCATTATTTTTATATTGTAATCTTCTCACTTAAGAGAATACAACCCCACTCAAACCCACCTCAATCGGCGGTTGGATCCCACTTTAATTTTGAATTAAAGTTGTCGAAAAATCATTATTTTCCAACAAGGTTAGGCCCGAAATTCGTGGATTATATATTCATTGGTTATAGACAAAATAATAGTTCATATAGGTTACTTGTGCACAAATACGATATTCTAGATATACACAAGAATATCATGATGGAGTCAAGGGCTGTGTCTTTCTTTGAAGATGTATTTCTTTGCCAAACCCAAGTAGGCGATCCGAGTTTTGTGAAGCAAACAGAGGAAGTTGCTAGTGATAGTGATCACATGAGGAATTATATGAGCCAAGGAGGGGTAAAAGGGCTAGGACTTCGAAGTCCTTTGGTCCACACTTCTTAACTTATATGGTAAAGAAAGAGCCTCTGACTTTCCACGAAATTGTGACTTCAACAAAAAGTCCTTTGTGGAAAGAATCTATCAAAAGTAAAATTAACTTCATCTTGTAGAACCACATTTGGGAGTTAGTTAATTTACCCCCAGATAGTAAACCATTTAAGTGGATCTTTAGAAGAAAAATGAAAGCTAATGGATCGATTGATAAGTATAAAACTAGGCTAGTTATCAATAGGTATAGATAGTGAGAAGACTTGGATTATTCTGATACGTATTCACCTGTGACGAGAATGACATCCATTCGTATAGTGATTCTGATAGCAGCTTTATGTAGTTTAGAGATACAGCAAATGGATCTAAAGACAACT
Source organism: Camellia granthamiana (assembly GCA_036172215.1). NCBI lineage: Eukaryota > Viridiplantae > Streptophyta > Magnoliopsida > Ericales > Theaceae > Camellia > Camellia granthamiana. The sequence continues at coordinate 129,704,815 of CM069904.1, forward strand.
TTCTTAAATGTAGATTTGAATGAAGAAATCTATATGGGGTAACCTGAGGGGTTTTTAGCTCCAGGGCAAGGTGAGAAAGTCTATAAGGTTATCAAATCATTGTATAGTTTGAAGCAAGCCCCTAAGAAATGGCATGGGAAGTTTGATAATACTATGTTGTGAAGTGGGTTTAGAATCAACGAGTGTAACAAATGTGTATATGTCAAAGACACTGACAAAGGTTTTGTCATTCTGTATCTATATGTTGATGACATGCTCATTGTTGGTAGTAATGATGAAATGATTAGAACTACCAATATGTTGTTAAACTCTACATTTGATATGAAAGATATGGGCCTTGAAGATATTATTCTGGGTATTAAGATCACTAGAACATCTGGTGGTATTTTATTGTCTCTATCTCATTATATAGATAAGATAGTTGAGAAGTTTAGTGAATTAGATAAGAATGTGTCAAGGACACCTGCAGACTTGAGTCTACATTTAGCTAAGAATAATGGTAAGAGTGTCTCTCAACTAGAATGTTCTCAAATTATTGGGAATTTAATATACCTGATGAGTTATATAAGGCTGGATATAGCTTACTCAGTTAGTAGGCTTAGTAGATACATAAGCAATCTTAATGCTACTCATTGTAAGGGTATTGTGCAGGCTTTAAGGTATTTACGTTACATCCAGGATTATGGAGTGCATTACACCAGATATCCAATAATACTATAGTGACACAAATTGGATATCTGATATAAATGTGTTCACCCTGGGAGGGGCAACTATGTCTTGGAAATCTTCCAAGCAGATGTGTAAATCGAGATCAACAATCGAATATGAGTTTTTTGCTTTAGACAAAACAAAAAAAAAGTTGAATGGCTCCACTATTTCATTGAAGATATTCCACGTTGGCTGAAATAATCCTACTCATTCCTGTATATAGTGATAACTTGTAGGGTAGAAGGTTAAGCTGATGTTTTAAATGAACTGTATATGTTGAACAGTCAAGCATGGTATCACGAGATACCTTAAGAAGGTCACCTATGTGAGTGCGAAGTGGGGTCATTTCTTTAGGAATTAACAAGGTTGAATTGCTTAAAACCACTCACTGAAATAGGCTAGTGGTTAGGGCTAAAACGAACACGACAGTAAGAACATAACGATGGTTAGAGTAACACTTGTGTGAGGTTTGTTGTCTCGGTTTACACAAATGGTAGAACAGTTCAAAACATTACGTTCACTGATCAACCAATAAATTCGATAGACTTTCACTAGGAAAGGTTCAAGGCCAAAAGCTATCTTATTTGATGAATGGTTATTTTGTGTGTTCTCTCTCTAGGTCTTTGTTGTTAAACGTTATCCCCTCCTACCTTTTTTTTTTTTTTTGTTCGGTCAATTTTTATTTATGTGGGGGATTGTTGGAAAATAATGGTTTTTTGGTGACATTAATGTGAAATTAGAGTGGGTCCTAACCGACAGTTAAGGTGGGTCCAATTGGGTTTAGATTATTTATAATGAGATCATTATATTCCAAAAAGAATGATAAAAAATTATTGAAAATTGAATGAGAAACTGTCTCATAGAGTTGGCCTCATGAATGAGGTATTGGGGAAGGTGTGTAACTATCTATCCCACATTGATTATAGAGGAAAACATTGATAGATATTTAAATCCCTAGTTTTACCTAAGAGTGTGAGCCATTTAGGGCATCTAAATTTTTTCAAGGAATGGAGTTATGAATGCTTCAAGGATGGGCTTGAATCAAGATTATGGTCTAAGTTGATTATGTAAAAAATGCCACAAGCGTGTGCCACCTGCTCGGACCTTGCCGGGCCAAGCCCGGGGATCTTGGGCTTGCTTTTCTTACTCTTTTTTTTTTTTTTTTTTTTTTTCCTGTGTTTCTTTTCAAAATTTTATTTGCTTTATGTTAATTTTTGTTCTTCATGCAAGTTGTAAATCCTAGCTTTTGTAGTTCTTTTATCTTCTGTTTTATAATCCGAATTAAATAAATCTAAATCTGTTATTTTTGTTTAAACATTGTTTTTTGTACAACACTAATTGCATTGATTTTTGTGTGCAATTTTCTTCATATATTTATGTGTGAATGTAGAATTATTGCTTTATGTGTTAGATAGCCATCTTTGTCAATTATATGATTGTTGTTATCATTAGATGACCTCAGAATGTTTGAATTGTTTGACCAGCCGATTTGAATACTTCGCATGAAATTGCAAAATTTACTTTTCTCTTCTTCCTAAGGCCATGTTTGATTGAGAGTTTGGAAAGGGAATTGAATTAGCAATTTGTGAGATCCACCTAATTCATGTTTGTTTGCAATAAAATGTATAAGATTGGCAATCCTATTGGAGTATGAATCCCTCCAATGGGATTACCATTCCTATGGGAGGGTTGGGATTGTTAATCTCCTTACATGGATTGATGATTAAAAGACCATTTTTCCCTCCATCTTACAAAATCAACAAAGTTATATTGTATGTGATAAAAGTTTTTAGATAATTTTATAGATTTAATCACAACTAATTAAAATCACCATACTAGTGGACAAACAAACACACTCTATTTTTATATCTCCACCCAAATATCACCCCATTAATAATATCATCACTTAATCTTATTGTTCTCATAGTCCTACCCAATCTAATTATAATTTGTCAAACAAACATGTCCTAAACTAGCAACACTTTTAGGTTGTGTTTGATCATATATTTGGGTAAAAATTTAAAAAGGAAAAGAAAAAATGTGAAGACAATGTTGATAAAATATAAACTATTTTTTTTTTCTCTCTATTTCTTTTCTTTTTTTGTTCTTCTAAATTCCTATATAAATTTATGATTCAATCACAACACTAATGCATTCCTCAAAAATATTGTATGTAATTGTCACACCCAAACGTTTTCATTGGAAGTCAGTTCTGTGAGCCATCCACTAGTTTCTTAACATGTCTTGAAATACGGAACCAATCACATTATATTTTAAGGGTATAGTGGCCGACAAAAAAAATATTATTTGCGACGATATACTAGGCAAGGCATCAAAAAAAAAAAAGTTTTGAGAAAAAAAAACTTTGTGCGACAACATAAAAACCGAAACACAAATTTAGTTACAAAAAAGGACATTATTTGTGGCAGTGTTGTGGTTAGGTTCGATCATGAGTTTCCTTGGGTATTGGCCAAACTCTTGAAATGGTTATGGCCAACATTGAATTATTTGGAATCTTTTTTTTTGGGATAAGTAATTATTATTTTATTATTATAATCCACGACCTCTTAAATTGAAATTCTTTATACGTAATCACAACAAAAGGAGTTTATGAGTAAAATCGTAAATAACTACAACATTTTTATTTGTTAATAGCCACACAAGTCTGGTTGCAAGTATAGGTTGCATTTGAGTGTGATTGTGTAGCTCTCTGTTTGTGTGGAGATGTAGATCACAGTTGCGGTTTATCAAGGAAAGTTGCGATATGCAAACCTCAATTGAGCAACCATCAAAGAAGCCAAACATTGGAGGTCAAACATCTAATGCATGGAATATACCAAATAGAGTGCTCATTGAGCTTGAACAGTGGCCAAATTTGGCCATTGTGTCCCCTTTGCCATCAAACGAAATGGTGATGTCAATTAAACTTGATTCACTACGTGTTGATAATCAAAGGAGAGATGTGATGGGCACGAAGCAACAAAAGGGTGGTGAAAGTGTGGGAGCTTGTAGAAATGGAGCTTGTAGAAGTGCACCTACCAACAAAACCCTCCCCATCAGGGCTCCAAGGAACCACAAAGTCCTACTAATGGAATTGAAAAGTTCAACTGATTGAATGAGAGTCTCCACCTATTTATAGTTAAAGAATCCTTCTAAAACAAAATATATATATATATATTTCCTTTCAATCCAATCTAAAACCAACAAAGAAACACTAAATTCAAAATTTTAATAAGTCCAAACAAAATTAAATAGGATTGACATAAATCCAAACTAATATAGGAACAAAAACTAAATCCATATTTAACTACCCACAAATCTTATTCCAATTAGAAAATAGATTATTAAATGTAACGGCGAATTACACTAACGGTCCTTATAGTTTGGATATTGTATCATTTTGGTCCCTGACTTTTTAATTGTGATACATTTGACTCTGAATTTTGAATCTTGATCTAAATAAGAACAATTGAAGATACCATTGTCAATTTTAAGGGCAAAGTCGTCAATTTGATAAAATATAAATTAATTTGACAAAAATAAATGTCAAAAAAATATTTTTGAAGTTTTAAAAATTATTTCTACCTGCTAAAAATAAAATTATGTAAAATTAATAAATCTTTTAAATATTTGTTTATTTATTTATTTTTTTACCAAATTAATTTTTAAACCTCTATACAATGTGTCAATTTGGTTCATGTAGTTTACACAATGTGTCAATTTGGTCCCTGTTATTTTAATTTACTCAATTTTGACAGAGATCAAATTGACACATTGTGTAAACTATAGGGACTAAATTGATACATAGTTTGACTTTTCGTCCATTAAACTTAACAACAGTGATTTATTGAACTAAAATGACACAATCCGTTAAAATAAAGGATAAAATCGAACAAATTGAAATAATAATGACCAAATTAACATATCGTATAAACTATAGCAACTATTTATATTATTTACCCTAAAATATATAAACTTTATTACTGATTTATAATTATTTTTACTGTTATCACTGTGCTGTTATTTCCCTATCTATTATCAAAGTGGGTGGCTCTCATAAGGAAAATGCGTGAGAGCTCGAAATTGCACTGCCCGAATCCTCCGAATGCCAAAATGACGTCGTTTTGGCAATTTTTTTTTATTTTTTTTCTCTTCTTTTTCCTTCTTCCTCGAAATTGGTTTGAAGGAAAGAGAGAGAAACAGAGAAAGAGAGGAGAAAGAGAGGATCGACGGTGATGGTGGCGTAAGATCGACGGTGGTGGCGGCATAAGATCAGCGGTGGGTATCGTCGATCGACTGTTTTCTCTACTTCTTTTTTTTTTCCTAGCAGATCTGGATTTTAAGATGAAGGAAAAAAAAATTTGTTCTTCTTGATGATGATGTGTTGATGAAGATGTTGTTGATGATGATGGTGTTGATGAAGATGGTGATTCTTTCTCTGTGTTGATGTTGTTGTGTTGATGAAGATGTTGATTTAGTTGTTGTGTTGTGGTGTTGATGAAGATGTTCTTCATTCTTCTTCTTCATCTTTCTTGATTTTCTGTTTGAGAAAGGAAAAACAGAAGAAAAAAAAAATAAAAAATTCGGGCTATTCAAGCCCTATATTTTCGGGCGACGTAGCATGACTCCTGGTGGAGTCGTGGAGTCGTGCTACGTCGCCCGAAAATATAGGGCTCGAATAGCCCGAATTTTTTTTTTCTTTTTTTTTTTTTTTTTTTTTTCTATTTTTCCTTTCTCAAACAGAAAATCAAGAAAGATGAAGATGAAGAACATATTCATCAACACCACAACACAACAACTGAATCAGCACCACAACACAACAACTGAATCAACATCTTCATCAACACAATAACATCAACACAGAGAGAGAATCACCATCTTCATCAACACCATCATCATCAACATCTTCATCAACACATCATCATCAACATCAACAAATTTTTTTTTTTTCCTTCATCTTAAAATCCAGATCTGCTAGGAAAAAAAAAAGTAAAGAAAACAGTCGATCGACGATACCCACCGTCGATCTTACGCCGCCATCACCGTCGATCTTACACCACCATCACCGTCGATCCTCTCTTCCTCCTCTCTTTCTCTGGCCTCTCTGTTTCTCTCTCTTTCCCTCAAACCAATTTCGATCTGTTTCTCTCTCCTTCCCTCAAACCAATTTCGAGGAAGAAGAAAAAGAAAACAAAAATAAATAAATAAATTTGCCAAAACAACGTCGTTTTGGCATTCGGGGGATTCAGGCGGTGCAATTTCGAGCTCTCACGCATTTTTCGGTGGGTTAATTATCAAAGGCGCTACTTTCTTTTCTAGGTCTTTGTGGTCAAATCAAAGTCAAAGTCAAGTTGGGATGACTTTAAGCTGTGCTAGTCCATACTATCAATAATTCTAAAAACATAAGACAACAAATTGTTTAGTAGATAATTTTTGTTTTTAATTTTTTTAAATAAATTTTTTTAAAAAAAATTATTTGTTACAAAAACATAAAAGAACAGTAAAGAGGAGCTGATTACATATTTTTCATTTTATAATTAAAAAAAAAATTACAAACCCTTACGTAGCCTCCGTTTGGGAAGTGGGTTAATTTTTTGACTTTTTGATTTTTTTGGCTATTTTAGCCTAGGCTAAAAAGCTTGGTTTAGGAAGGACTTTTTGACTTTTTTGACTTTTTTTGTGAGAGAAGAGTGTAATAATTATGAGTTGGATGTGATGTTTTGTTTGTTGTGGTTAAAATAGCCTATTTTGTCTTTTGTAGCTAAAATAGCCACAAACTAACTCGTCAAACGGACCTGTAATGTAATAAAAATCTTTCATTGTAACTTTTGAATAAAAATGATTACAATTTAGTTGGTGATGAGTGTTCCATTTACAATTCTCTAATAATAATGTTATGGTGACATATTTTGTATATCATAACTTATCAATTCAATTCTATTAGTTTAAGGAAAATAATATAGAAATTCAATTTTTAAACTTATTTTAACATCGAGTGAAGTGCGAAGATAATTAATTGCTAATTAAAAAAATATATAAAAGAGATAATTATCTTAAATATTCTAGGAAAATTTATCTATAAATCTCATCTTGAGGAATGATGATGCATTTAGTCTCAATGATTTTCTTATAGACTAATTAGTCACATTGATTTTGAAAATCTAGATTTAATATATTTTTTAGAAATTGAATTTACAATTATATTCTTATTTCTATTATGGTTCATTCTCTTTTGTTATTTTGTACTAGAAAAGTAAGGTACATAATTTATGGGAATTATGGGATGAATTTTTATATGAAAATCTTTTTTATTTGGAAAACATTTTAAAATGAGTACAAAATAATTTGAAATATGAGATTCTTTAAAATTTTAAAAAGGATGTGGGATTCTTCAAATATTTTATAAGGAGTAGAAAAACTCATTGGTAAGCTTTGAGCAAATGTATAATTTTAAACTGTAATACTCTAATGTAACACTCAAACGTAACACTTCAAAAAAAAAAAAAAAAAAAATCTTAGTGTATTTTTTTCAAACGTAACACTCCAAAAAAACTTCTTAGTGTAACACTACAATGTAAGACGAAAAAAACTCCCTAGTGTACTTTTTTCAAACGTAATACTCTAAGAAAAAGTTATGGGATTCTTTAAACCATTCCAAAAGAATGTGAAATTCTTCAAACTGTAACGCCCTCAAAATAAACCCATAATATATATATTATTAACATGCATTGATTAAGAAAGACAAAATCTTATTCCATTCATCAGAGTAATCTTATTTAAAAGACATTACATGTAATAACAAAAGTAAATGCCCTACGAGCTTACATCTTTCCAAGCCAACACTTGGACACAAAAGTCTGAGTACTAACTCAATTACACATTAAGCCCTTGGCTTGAGTTTACATGTAATATCAAACTAAAACAAAATAACAACTAATCTAAACTGAGTCTTCAACTCCAAATCCTTCCAAGCTAAGTCCTTGGAGGTAGCATATCACCTGGACCTGAAAATGATGTTCCCGTATAGGGTGAGCCACAGCCCAGCATAAATATACTAAACCAAATATAAGAATTGACTAAAGCAATAGCATTCGATAGATGGTTAACACTATTAAATCCATTATATCTCTTTACAGTTTCATGACAATAATGTCCATGACATGTTTCTCTTTATGTTATTATTCAACTTTCCAATTATACAGACATGGCTCAGAACCTGGCCAAACAATAATAATGAGATTATATCTCACATTAACATTACTTCCAATATCAACAAACCAAATGAGACTAAGGCTCATACTAAAACACTTCCATAATCAATAAGTACACATATTTGCTGTACTAATGGAGTCCATCCCCTTTCTCCTCCTAAACAGGTTTGAGAGTCCATCCCTTATCTTCCCTCAAACCATGGAGTACATCCCCTATCTCCTCCCAAACAATTTGCATATACAATGTATTAAACACTTGCCATACACAACATTCAATCAATACACAAATTCGTTGTATTAATTCAACTGCCATATTCAATGACTCATTCAATGTGATTAGTTTCAGTTTCCCTAATCAACATGCAATGCCTACAACAATCACGACTATCCTCCACCGATAGCGCAAAACAGTTATTTCTATACAGGAAATAAATGTATCAACAAATGTAAACTCAACATTTTCATAGGTGAGTGATTAAACTACTCAACTACACCATTTAATCTCATAATTCCCCAATCTCGTGAATTAAACCTAATTCCACATTTTTCCCAAAATTAATTATGCAAATTAATTAATTACAACAATTAGGGCTTTTCCCCCTTTCCTCAAAATTAACCCTAAGGTTCAATTTTATCATCTTGACACTACCTATGTCATTTTTCATGATTCATAATCACATGGAATTTAATATATCAACAATTCCCTATTTCTCAAATTATGATACAAACCCTAGTTTTCCCAAAATTACCAAACGACACCAACATATCAAAATGACCAAAACTTAGGATAAAACCTATAATATGGAGTAGGGTATCCCTACCTCGAAGTGAAGAACTCAAATGGAGATGATGGAGATGACGGAGATGATCGCCCACAACCCAAAGTGCTCCAAATCCTCTCTTTTTCAGAGTAAAAGAAAGCCCTCGCGAAGCTCTACCTTTCTTCCAAAGGAACTAGGGTAGAAGACCACCGGGAGTAGATCAAACCTTAGAGAGAAGGTAAGAGTAGAGAGAGAAACTCTCAAGTGGCGGTTTTTTACAAGTTAAGAGAGAGAAAGTAGGTCAAAAAGTGATCCTGAAAGTGAGATCTCGGACTGATGTAATCGACTCCCCGCTCGAGCGTCAGACACAGACTCACGCTCGAGCGTCCAAACCCCCGCTCGAGCGCCGGATACACGCTCCTAGAACTTTTGCAGAACCAGGTCCCCGCTCGAGCGTAAAACTACCCGCTCGAGCGTCACACACAAACTCACGCTCGAGCGTCGAACCGCCTGCTCGAGCGTCAAACACTGCAGAGGAAAATACTGGGAGATGGACATTTACACTCGAGCGTCAAAACTCCCGCTCGAGCGAAGAAGCAACAACGAAGGGGCCCGCTCGAGCGTCAAAATCCCCGCTCGAGCGTGAAGGCCAAATTCTGGGCATCAACTTATGGTTTCAAAGTACAACCAACCTGTTTCAAACCTGCCCATCACTACCCAAGACTCAAATACAAGGAGAAAAGGCTAGAAATGAGAATGATACAACAACAAGTCCACGAAACCAAGTCCGGAATACAGTATACAGAGGAAGGGAAAACCGGGATCGCTATAACCTCCTCCCCTTAAAGAATTTCGTCCCCGAAATTAAGTACACGTTTTCAAAACAATTTTTCTCTATTTCCACAGTATGATAACATAATATTAACAGCCTGACCCATTACCGGTCAATCTCATCTCTTTTCAAGAGGCAAAACCCATCATATAACTCAATATGCATTATTAACATGTTTTCCCTTGAAGTTTACCAATCTCAACACATTCTCCACAATTCTATAACATTTGCAACATTAATATCATGCTTGCATTTCCACAATATATTTAACATACACAATGTTAAACAAACTTCCATTTCAAGGCAAGTTCTACTACATTTCCATAAACCAAAACATTTACAAGGTTTTACAACTTAAGACATATATAATGCTCTTAACGTTTAGTAGTATTACAAAATCTCAATACATGATTACACATCAACAAACATGTCTGGATATTTCTCACGGACTTCCAACTCACGTTCCCAAGTGGCTTCCTCCACTCCGTGATGTTTCCATAGAAGTTTTACCAAGGGAATGGTCTTGCCTCGCAAGACTTGATCCTGCCTATCCAAGACCCGAACCGGCCTCTCCTCATACGAGGCATCCTCATCTACCTCTAAGTCGGTCCAATCCAATACATGCGATGGATCCGGCTCATACTTCCGAAGCATACCCACATGAAACACGTCATGAACTCCGGACAACTGCGGTGGCAAAGCTAAACAATAAGCAACCTCGCCAATCCCCTCAAGGATCTCAAAAGGGCCAATAAACCGAGGGGACAACTTCCCACTCTTCCCAAACCTCATCAATCCCCGCCTAGGCGATATCTTTAGAAAGACATGATCACCCACCTCAAATACCAAAGGTCTCCTCCTACGGTCGACATAAGATTTCTGACGACTCTGGGCTGTAACAAGCCTCCTACGGATAAGCTCAACTTTCTCCGTCGTTTCCCTCACCAATTCCGGACCCAACAAAGGTGCATCACCCACCTCGGCCTAACAAACTGGTGACCTATACGGTCGGCCATACAAGGCCTCAAACGGTGCCATACCGATACTTGACTGGAAACTGTTGTTGTAGGCAAACTCCACTAAGGGCAAGTGCCTCTCCCACGACCCACTAAAGTCAAGAACACAACCCCGAAGCATATCCTCAAGGATCTGAATAGTACGCTAGGACTGCCCGTCAGTCTAAGGATGATAAGCTGTGCTAAAGGTCAACTTAGTGCCCAAGGCACTCTGCAAACTCTGCCACAACCTGGCAGTAAAACGAGGATCTCTATCTGAGACGATCGTCACTGGGACCCCGTGCAACCTCACTATGTCCCGAATATACAAGTCGGCAATATGATCTACCGAATCTCTCATGCGCATAGGAATAAAGTGTGCCGACTTAGTTAACCGATCTACAATCACCCAAATAGCATCACTACCCCGCTGAGTCCTCGGAAGACCTACAACGAAGTCCATAGTGACATGCTCCCACTTCCACTCGGCAATAGGCAAGGGTTGCAACAAACCCGCTAGCCTCTGATGCTCGGCCTTCACTTGCTGACAAGTAAGGCACTTAGACACAAAAACTACCACATCTCTCTTCATACCTCCCGGATGCACCACAAGACGTGAATGATGAAACTCTCGGAGTACCTCCTCTCGGCAAGACTCCGGCACAAACAGACGGTCTCGGTATCTCACACTCTGGTCGGGATACACCGTCAAACCCTTCTCAACCTTCCCACTGGAGATCTTCTCTCAGAGGGATTCTACCTCAAGGTCACCTCTCTGTGCCTCTAAGACTCTAGTCATAAGTGTAGGCTGCGCGACAACAAAAAATAAGGCCGCAGCCTCAACGGATTCGCCCAAAGACAAGTCAAACTCGCCAAGTGCACCCAACATCTTCCATTCCCGGATGGCTATACTAGCTATGTCACCAACCGATTTCTTGCTAAGGGCATCGGCCACCACATTGGCCTTCCCCGGATGATAATGCAACTCGAAGTCATAATCCTCAATGAACTCCATCCACCTCCTCTGCCTCAAGTTCAAGTCTTTCTGTGTAAACAGATATTTCAGACTCTTATGATCCGAGAACACCTCGAATTTCTCACCATACAGATAGTGCCTCCAAATCTTCAAGGCAAAGATCACAGCTGCTAACTCTGGGTCATGTGTAGGGTACTTCTTCTCGTGTATTTTCAATTGACGTGAGCCATAGGCTACCACTTTCCACTCTTGCATCAACACAAAACCCAAACCCTCTCGTGAGGTATCACAATAGACTGCATGACCCAACCCTCTCTCCGGAATAATCAAGACCGGAGCGGTGGTCAATCTAACTTTCAGCTCTTGGAACGACTTTTCACAAGTCTCACTCCATACAAATTTGACTCCCTTCCGAGTCAGTCTAGTCAACGGCGAAGGTAACCTGGAGAAGTCCTTTACAAACCGTCGGTAGTACCCAGCTAATCCCAGAAAACTGCGGATCTTAAACCCACTCTTAGGCTGTGCCCAATCTTGCACTGCCTCAATCTTGGATGTATCAATAGACACCCCTTCCCCAGAAACCACATGGCCTAAAAACTTGACTTCTCCTAGCCAGAACTCACACTTCCCAATCTTAGCATAAAGCTTATGGACTCTAAGCAACTCGAGCACCACTCTCAAGTGTTCCTCGTGCTCCTCCTCAAAAGGTGAATAAATCAGAATGTCGTCCACGAAGACGACTACAAAACGATCTAAGAATTCCTGGAATATCCGGTTCATCAAGTCCATAAAGACTGCCGGTGCATTGGTGAGCCCAAATGGCATCACCAGAAACTTATAATGGCCATACCGCGTACGGAATGCCATCTTCGGAATATCCTCCTCCTTGACCATCAACTGGTGGTAACCCGATCTCAAGTCTATCTTAGAGAAACAACGGGAACCCTTCAACTGGTCAAACAAATCATCTATACGGGGCATTGGGTACTTATTCTTAACCGTAGCCCGATTTAACTTCCGGTAGTCGATACACAGTCTCAAAGCACCACCTTTCTTTTTAGCAAAGAGGGCCGGTGCTCCCCACGGCGAAACACTTGGGCGAATATAGCCCTTATCTAGCAACTCCTGGAGCTGAATCTTCAACTCAACTAACTCGGCTGGGGCAAAACGATAAGGTGCCATAGAAATCGGCGCCGTGCCGGGCACCAAATCAGTGGAGAACTCTATCTCACGGTGAGGTGACAAACTGTAACAACCCTCGTACTAATCACTGATTAATGCCGATTACTGCTAAATTAAGACTGATTATGGAAAGTAAATGAACTGACCGAATTACTGAACTGACTGATTGAAATCTGAAACTGAATCGATTAACTGTATCTGTTTAATTGCATGTTTATCTGTTTGAATGTTTAGATTATCTGTTCATGTTTATATGTTTAAACTGTAAATTGAAGGCCTTATCGGCGGCCGAACCAGAAATTGATTGGTGTTTTAGGATCGCCATAATTTATGTTTATCGGCGGCCGAACCAGAAATTGATTGGTGTTTTAGGATCGCCATAATTTATGTGATTTTATGGTATATTTGATTGGAAGTTGATTTAGTATGATTAAACTGGATTAAATTAGATTAAATGGTGTCAAATTGCATAAAATGGACATATTTACATTTAGACCACTTAGTGGCCCACTATCTCCACTATTTGAGCCATATGCATCACTTGAGACTTATTACAAAACACATTCATTAGCCAAGCTCCTTGTTTCCACCGAATTAGAGAGAGAGAGTAGGAGACTAGAGTGATTTCATCTTGCATGCTTGGAATTTGAGAGGATTGGAAGAGTTCTTGATCAATTAAGGTCCTAAACCTTGAATACAAGACCTAGGTAAGGTAATTGAACCTCTCATTGTTGTATTTAACATTGTTCTTGCATGTTTCATGCCAAATTTGAGAGTTGAGCCATGAATTAGTTATAGCATGTTGTATTGTAGCTCATTTCATGCATGCATGTGTGTATTGATGAATTTTGAGTTGATTTCATGGCAATTTGTCACATGCATGTTCATAATTAAGCTTAAGTCCATGTTTTCAACTTGTTTTTAAAGAGAATGAGCTCATTAGAGCATGTTTTGAAGCCTGAATTGATTTAAAGTCTTGCATGTTCATTGGAGATTATGTTCTTGAAAATTGGTTTGAAATTGAGTTTGAAGTGAACTACCCTTGGGCCTTAATTTCTCAAATTGAGCTTTGAAACTTGTTGTACATGTGTTTACAAGTGTTTTTCCAGAAAATGGGCCCAAGAGGATCGATTTTGGTGTTTGAAAACTTGGTTTTGAGCTTGGGACTCGAATCTGGAATTTCCAGATTTTAGTCGTCCGCTCGAGCGGGAAAATCGAGCTCCCAACATCTTGCACTGTGCATTAGTCCGCTCGAGCGGAGGATTGGGTGACACGCTCGAGCGGGCGTCGAGCGGAGATTTCCTCCATCCAGTACTTTTTGGTCCGCTCGAGCGAGAAAGTTTACGCTCGAGCGGGGACCTTTATTGCATGTCCGCTCGAGCGGGGAAACCTGCGCTCGAGCGGAACCCTGCTTCACTGAAAATTCTGAAAATGTTTTCTGTGCACATCTTCGCATCCTCATCCCATCCTAAGCATTCTTAGGCCTAGTTTAAGGCATCTTAATGAGGATATAGATTGTAGAACACACCGAGACATTTAGGGATTAAGTTATTATCTTTCCCAACTGTGAAACTTAGAGTGTGTTCAATCTGTTAACTGTATAGGGTTGGCATTCTGAGGAGACGCTCTAGCCTACTGTAGCCCAGAACTCTGTAAGTAATTGTGTAAAGATATGTTCAACTGATTATTTTCTGAACACTGAATTGAACCGTTTACTGAACTGATATTGATTACTGAATGAATGTATGTCCTTTATTTCTGAACTGTACTGTGGCATCCTTAGCACCTATTGCTTACTGTTACTGTTACAGAGATCTCTGTCGGTTCCCTCGTGGAACCACTACTGTTTACTGATTGATGGCCATCATTACTGTTCGGTATTTTAAGACCTACTGTTACTGTTATGCTTATGGATGTACCACATATGACTGTTCACTGTACTGAACAACTGATATACTGATTTAATTGAACTGTTTTTATTACTGTAATAACATTCATTCTAAACCTCTTTACGCATTATGTTATTCACCGAGCTTTAGCTCACTGCTCATATATATATGTAGGTGTACAGGCACCGGACCAAAGCTAGACGCGTCGGGGTTATTCCAGTTTTGTCAAGCCAACCTACATGCCTCACTGCGAGGTTCCAAGCCTATTATGCTAAGGCTTAGGGATGTTTTAGCATTCCCCCTTCTATACTGTCTCACTGTTTTGTATAGACTGTTATCTGCTTTACTGTACTGTTATCAAGGGATTAGGTCCCTGCACTGAGTGACTGTAAATATTGGTATAGACTGTACTGTTGACTGTATAAATGTATGAAAAAATCTTTTTGGCATACAGACTGTCACAGCTCATTGGACATTATTTATTTACTGTATTGGCTTCCGCCAGGCCCTGTACTCTGTTTTACTGTATTACTATTAGGCAGGCCTTTGGTAATCTCGGATTACTGGCTGGTTACGGTGCTAAACCCATAGGGTCGGGTTTGGGTCGTGACAGAGTGGTATCAGAGCGATACTTAACCACGAGTTATACCGCACACACGTGTCCAAATGAGCTATAGGGTGTCCTAGAAAAGCGATTAGGGCATTCATAGTCATGATAAGTGTGTGGTGATTGAATATATGTTGACATGTTAATCTGTTTAAACACATGACTGCTTTTGTGATAAACTGTTTAAGTATGTAACTGTTATAACTGCTTATAGTGAAATGGATAATGCAAACGCTGCTACTGAACCTGAATCATCCGAGGCCAGAATGGCCAGACTGGAAAGAATGTTGGAACGAATAACTGAAAGATTAGATCAACAACAGAACCAACAGCCCACACCTCCTCCTCCTCCGGTACAGCCGGACCAGAATGTGAATGTTAATGATGGGGACATAATTGCTCTCACCCAGAAGTTCAGCAAACTGAAACCGCCATCCTTTCAGGGAGGCCTTGAACCGTTAAAGGCTGAAGCTTGGGTTCTTGAGACTGAAAAATTGTTTGAGGTTTTTCCATGTTCTGAGGCAACCTTTACTTTGCAAGAGGAAGCAAGAAGGTGGTGGATGCTTACTCGGGATGATAACACTGTTATGACTTGGGCTCAATTTAAAGTAGCCTTCTTTGAAAAATACTTCCCTCAGTGTGTCAGGGACAGGAAGGTCACTGAATTTGAACAGTTAAAACAGGGCACAATGTCTGTCGCTGAATATGAAACGAAGTTTACTGGACTTGCCAGATATGCACCACATATGGTGGATACCGATTACAAAAAGGCCAGACGGTTTGAAGGCGGCCTGAATGTTGCAATACTAGACAGGATAAATGTTTTAAAGCTACCGACTTATGTGGGTGTTCTTGACCGAGCATTGATGGCTGCGTCGAACATCAAAGCTGTGAAACAATCTGAGACGCCGGTATCTGAATGGCGTGGTAAAATACAGAATTTCAAATTCAAGAAAGGCAAGCACAATCAGTTGAACAAAAAGCAAAATACAGGGTCAACGACTACTTCCAGTCAAGGAAACCGTCCCTTTCTGCCCTATTCCGAATGTGGTAAGAACCATAAAGGAATTTGTTATAAAATCTCGGGTGCTTGTTACAGGTGTGGCAAGGTGGGCCACATGGTGAAAGATTGCCCTTCCACTGCTCCGGCAATAGTAAAGCTGCAGGTAGCGCCGCAGCATCAACTGTAGCACCAAAGCCTAACCCCAAAGCTACCGGGAAGGAGCCTATGAGGCAGGGCCGAGTGTTTGCCCTAGTACCGGGAGACGTGCAAAATACTGAAACTGTTGTGTCAGGTATCCTCTCTATTTGTGCTCAAAATGCATATGTACTAATTGATTCGGGGTCTACACATTCTTATGTATCGCATGCTTTTTCTCGGAAATTGAATAGACCCTTAGAGCCCATGAGTTATCTGTTAGCCGTATCATCACCCGTAGGAGGATCCATGACATGTGCATATATGTATCCTGCTTGTGAGATCATTGTTGGGGATATGCATCTGTTTATTGATTTACTGCCATTGAACATTGACCATTTTGATGTAATATTGGGGATGGACTGGCTACAAAAATATCATGCCACTATAGACTGTGTAACAAAACAAGTAGTTTTCCGTCCACCTGGTTTGCCTGATTTTGTGTTTAATGGGAGTGGAGTAGTACCTCCTCCGTATTTGATTTCTTCAGTGAAAGCTATTAAATTGATTAGAAAGGGGTGCAAAGGGTATCTGTGTTCCGTATTGACTGTATCTACTGATGATAATGTTAAAACTGATGTGAACTGTATTCCTATAGTCAGAGAATTCCCAGATGTATTTCCAGATGATCTGCCAGGGGATTTGATTGACAAGGAAATTGAATTTACTGTGGATGTGATTCCGGGTACACAGCCCATATCGAAAACTCCTTACAGAATGGCTCCAACTGAACTGAAAGAACTGAAAGTGCAGTTGCAAGAACTGTTAGACAAAAAGTTTATCAGACCCAGTACTTCACCGTGAGGCGCTCCTGTTTTGTTTGTAAAGAAGAAAGATGGCTCACTGAGACTGTGTATTGACTACCGTGAACTAAATAAGATAACTGTAAAGAATAAATACACATTACCGCGAATTGATGACCTGTTTGATCAGTTACATGGTGCACAAGTGTTTTCTAAGATTGATCTCAGATCGGGGTATCATCAACTGAAAGTTAACCCAGAAGACATTGATAAACTGCTTTCCGAACGAGGTATGGACACTATGAATTTTTAGTTATGCCATTCGGAGTCACGAATGCACCAACTGCATTTATGGACCTCATGAATAGAATCTTTAAACCGTACCTTGACGACTTTATTGTTGTATTTATTGATGACATATTGATTTACTCCAAAAGTATAGAAGAACATGAACACCATCTGAGACTTGCCCTGCAGACCCTAAGAGAACAGAAACTATATGCTAAACTGTCTAAATGTGAATTCTGGCTTGATCAGGTTATGTTTTTGGGGCATGTTGTTAGCAAGGATGGTATATCTGTTGATCCGCAGAACATTGAAGCTGTAGTGAACTGGCCTAGACCAACAAATGTGACAGAAGTCCAAAACTTTTTGAGACTGGCTGGATATTACAGAAGATTTGTCAAAGATTTCTCCAAAATTGCATTACCATTGACTCAACTGACACAGAAAGGGACATCATTTGACTGGACTGACCAAAGGGAATCAGCATTCCAAGAGTTGAAAACTCGACTCGTAACTACACCGGTTCTTACCCTACCTACAGGTACGGATGGTTATACTGTTTTTAGTGATGCTTCTCATAAGGGTTTGGGGTGTGTGTTAATGCAGAATGGGAGAGTTATTGCCTATGCTTCCCGACAACTGAGACCACATGAAAAGAACTACCCAACCCATGATCTGGAACTGGCGGCAGTAGTGTTTGCACTGAAAATCTGGCGTCACTATTTGTATGGGGCAACATGTGAAGTATATACCGATCACAAGAGTCTGAAGTACTTCTTCACCCAGAAAGAACTGAACATGAGACAACGGAGATGGCTAGAACTGATCAAAGATTATGATCTCCAGATTCTGTATCACCCGGGAAAAGCCAACACCGTTGCCGATGCTTTGAGTCAGAAATCGATTGGGAACTTAGCTTGTTTGCTTACCGGACAGAGAGAGTTTCCTTGTGACCTTGAAAAGTCCGGAATTGAGGTTGTCCTAAAAGAACATGGTGGAACAATAGCTGCTATTTCTGCACAACCGGCACTGATCGAAGAAATTAAAGAGAAACAGCAACAGGATGACTTCTTGAAGAAGATCATCGAAGAAAGAGAATCCAAACCGAGACCGGGCTTCAAATTTGAAAACAATGTACTGAAATTTCAGGAAAGACTGTGTGTACCGAATGATATTGAACAGAAAAGAAGAGTTCTGCAAGAGGGCCACAACTCAAAATTTTCTATCCATCCGGGGAATACGAAAATGTACCAAGATCTGAAACTGAATTTCTGGTGGCCGGGAATGAAGAAAGAAATCGCTGATTTTGTATCGAAATGTCTTCATTGCCAACAAGTTAAAGCGGAACATCCGCGACCCGCAGGCTTACTGCAACCCTTGCCCATACCGGAGTGGAAATGGGAGCATATCACGATGGATTTTATCGTTGGATTGCCTCGCTCCAGAAAAGGTATGGACTCTATTTGGGTTATTGTTGATAGACTGACTAAATCTGCACACTTCCTACCTGTCAAGACAATTTATAATGCGGACAAACTGGCTATACTCTATATTGACGAAATTGTTAGACTGCATGGAGTGCCTGTGTCTATCGTTTCTGACAGGGATTCGAAGTTTACATCGAGGTTTTGGCAAAGCCTACATACTGCATTGGGTACCGAATTGAGGCTGAGTAGTGCCTATCATCCTCAGACAGATGGCCAGTCAGAAAGGACCATCCAAACTCTGGAGGATTTACTGAGAATGTGTGTCCTTGATTTTTAGGGAGATTGGGAAAGTCATCTGCCATTAGTTGAATTCGCCTACAACAACAGTTACCATTCGAGTATCAGTATGGCGCCTTTCGAGGCATTGTATGGCAGAAAATGTAGATCTCCGATCTGCTGGGCAGAAGTTGGAGATGGGCCTTTGCTTGAGCCCGAAATTGTTTATGAAACGACTGAGAAAGTGAAACTGATACAACAGAGACTGAAAACTGCACAGAGCCGATAGAAAAGTTATGCGGATGTTAGAAGACGAGACCGAGAATATGAAGTGGGTGACCATGTGTTTGTGAAAGTGACACCAATGAAAGGCCAGACTCGTTTTGGAGTCAAAGGCAAGTTAGCGCCAAGATATGTTGGGCCGTTTGAGATTATTGAGAAAATCAATCCGGTGGTGTATCAAGTTGCGCTCCCTCCTCAAATGGAGCATATGCATAACGTCTTTCGCATTTCTATGTTGAGAGATTATCTTCGGGATCCGTTCCATGTGATTGAGCCTACTCGGATAGTGTTGAGTGATGACTACATTTACGAGGAACGGCCTATACAGATTGTAAACAGACGAATCAAGAAATTGAGAAACAAAGAGATTCCGTTGGTGAAAGTCGACTGACAAAACCATGGTGGCGTGTATGCCACTTGGGAGAGGGAAGATGACATGGCCAAAAGATATCCTAAACTGTTTCCACTGAACCCTGTTTTCTTCCAGAATGAAGGTAACTCGAGTTTAGAGGACTAAACTCTTTTTAAGGAGGGGAGACTGTAACAACCCTCGTACTGATCACTGATTAATGTCGATTACTGCTAAATTAAGACTGATTATGGAAAGTAAATGAACTGACCGAATTACTGAACTGACTGATTGAAATCCGAAACTGAATCGATTAACTGTATCTGTTTAATTGCATGTTTATCTGTTTGAATGTTTAGATTATCTGTTCATGTTTATATGTTTAAACTGTAAATTGAAGGCCTTATCGGCGGCCGAACCAGAAATTGATTGGTGTTTTAGGATCGCCATAATTTATGTGATTTTATGGTATATTTGATTGGAAGTTGATTTAGTATGATTAAACTGGATTAAATTAGATTAAATGGTGTCAAATTGCATAAAATGGACATATTTACATTTAGACCACTTAGTGGCCCACTATCTCCACTATTTGAGCCATATGCATCACTTGAGCCTTATTACAAAACACATTCATTAGCCAAGCTCCTTGTTTCCACCGAATTAGAGAGAGAGAGTAGGAGACTGGAGTGATTTCATCTTGCATGCTTGGAATTTGAGAGGATTGGAAAAGTTCTTGATCAATTAAGCTCCTAAACCTTGAATACAAGACCTAGGTAAGGTAATTGAACCTCTCATTGTTGTATTTAACATTGTTCTTGCATGTTTCATGCCAAATTTGAGAGTTGAGCCATGAATTAGTTATAGCATGTTGTATTGTAGCTCATTTCATGCATGCATGTGTGTATTGATGAATTTTGAGTTGATTTCATGGCAATTTGTCACATGCATGTTCATAATTAAGCTTAAGTCCATGTTTTCAACTTGTTTTTAAAGAGAATGAGCTCATTAGAGCATGTTTTGAAGCCTTGAATTGATTTAAAGTCTTGCATGTTCATTGGAGATTATGTTCTTGAAAATTGGTTTGAAATTGAGTTTGAAGTGAACTACCCTTGGGCCTTAATTTCTCAAATTGAGCTTTGAAACTTGTTGTACATGTGTTTACAAGTGTTTTTCCAGAAAATGGGCCCAAGAGGATCGATTTTGGTGTTTGAAAACTTGGTTTTGAGCTTGGGACTCGAATCTGGAATTTCCAGATTTTAGTCGTCCGCTCGAGCGGGAAAATCGAGCTCCCAGCATCTTGCACTGTGCATCAGTCCGCTCGAGCGGAGGATTGGGTGACACGCTCGAGTGGGCGTCGAGCGGAGATTTCATCCATCTAGTACTTTTTGGTCCGCTCGAGCGAGAAAGTTTACGCTCAAGCGGGGGCCTTTATTGCATGTCCGCTCGAGCGGGGAAACCTGCGCTCGAGCGGAACCCTGCTTCACTGAAAATTCTGAAAATGTTTTCTGTGCACATCTTCGCATCCTCATCCCATCCTAGGCATTCTTAGGCCTCGTTTAAGGCATCTTAATAAGGATATAGATGTAGAACATACCGAGACATTTAGGGATTAAGTTATTATTTTTCCCAACTGTGAAACTTAGAGTGTGTTCAATCTGTTAACTATATAGGGTTGGCATTCTGAGGAGACGCTCTAGCCTACTGTAGCCCAGAACTCTGTAAGTAACAATTGTGTAAAGATATGTTCAACTGATTATTTTCTGAACACTGAATTGAGCCGTTTACTGAACTGATATTGATTACTGAATGAATGTATGTCCTTTATTTCTGAACTATACTGTGGCATCCTTAGCACCTATTGCTTACTGTTACTGTTACAGAGATCTCTGTCGGTTCCCTCGTGGAACTACTACTGTTTACTGATTGATGGCCATCATTACTGTTCGGTATTTTAAGACCTACTGTTACTGTTATGCTTATGGATGTACCACATATGACTGTTCACTGTACTGAACAACTGATATACTGATTTCATTGAACTGTTTTCATTACTGTAAGGAGATTCATTCTAAACCTCTTTACGCATTATGTTATTCACTGGGCTTTAGCTCACTGCTCATATATAGATATGTAGGTGTACAGGCACCGGACCAAAGCTAGACGCATCGGGGTTATTCCAGTTTTGTCAAGCCAGCCTACGTGCCTCACTGCGAGGTTCCAGGCCTATCATGCTAAGGCTTAGGGGTGTTTTAGCATTCCCCCTTCTGTACTGTCTCACTGTTTTGTATAGACTGTTATCTGCTTTCCTGTACTGTTATCAAGGGATTAGGTCCCTGCACTGAGTGACTGTAAATATTGGTATAGACTGTACTGTTGACTGTATAAATGTATGAAAAATCTTTTTGGCATACAGACTGTCACAGCTCATTGGACATTATTTATTTACTGTATTGGCTTCCGCCAGGCCCTGTACTCTGTTTTACTGTATTACTGTTAAGCAGGCCTTTGGTAATCTCGGATTACTGGCCGGTTACGGTGCTAAACGCATAGGGTCGGGTTTGGGTCGTGACAGAGTGGTTTCAGAGCGATACTTAACCACGAGTTATCCCGCACACACGTGTCCAAATGAGCTATAGGGTGTCCTAGAAAAGCAATTAGGGCATTCATAGTCATGATAAGTGTGTGGTGATTGAATATATGTTGACATGTTAATCTGTTTAAACACATGACTGCTTATGTGATAAACTGTTTAAGTATGTAACTATTTATGACTGAAACTGTTATAACTGCTTATAGTGAAATGGATAATGCAAACGCTGCTACTGAACCTGAATCATCCGAGGCCAGAATGGCCAGACTGGAAAGAATGTTGGAACGAATAACTGAAAGATTAGATCAACAACAGAACCAACAGCCCCCACCTCCTCCTCCTCCGGTACAGCCGGACCAGAATGTGAATGTTAATGATGGGGACATAATTGCTCTCACCCAGAAGTTCAGCAAACTGAAACCGCCATCCTTTCAGGGAGGCCTTGAACCGTTAAAGGCTGAAGCTTGGGTTCTTGAGACTGAAAAATTGTTTGAGGTTTTTCCATGTTCTGAGGCACGTAAAGTGCTGTTGGCTACCTTTACTTTGCAAGAGGAAGCAAGAAGGTGGTGGATGCTTACTCGGGATGATAACACTGTTATGACTTGGGCTCAATTTAAAGTAGCCTTCTTTGAAAAATACTTCCCTCAATGTGTCAGGGACAGATTGGTCACTGAATTTGAACAGTTAAAACAGGGCACAATGTCTGTCGCTGAATATGAAACGAAGTTTACTGGACTTGCCAGATATGCACCACATATGGTGGATGCCGATTACAAAAAGGCCAGACGGTTTGAAGGCGGCCTGAATGTTGCAATACTGGACAGGATAAATGTTTTAAAGCTATCGACTTATGTGGGTGTTCTTGACCGAGCATTGATGGCTGAGTCGAACATCGAAGCTGTGAAACAATCTGAGACGCCGGTATCTGAATGGCGTGGTAAAAGACAGAATTTCAAATTCAAGAAAGGCAAGCACAATCAATTGAACAAAAAGCAAAATACACGGTCAACGACTACTTCCAGTCAAGGAAACCGTCCCTTTCCGCCCTGTTCCGAATGTGGTAAGAACCATAAAGGAATTTGTTATAAAATCTCGGGTGCTTGTTACAGGTGTGGCAAGGTGGGCCACATGGTGAAAGATTGCCCTTCCACTGCTCCGGGCAATAGTAAAGCTGCAGGCAGCGCCGCCGCATCAACTGTAGCACCAAAGCCTAACCCCAAAGCTACCGGGAAGGAGCCTATGAGGCAGGGCCGAGTGTTTGCCCTAGTACCGGGAGACGTGCAAAATACTGAAACTGTTGTGTCAGGTATCCTCTCTATTTGTGCTCAAAATGCATATGTACTGATTGATTCGGGGTCTACACATTCTTATGTATCGCATGCTTTTTCACGGAAATTGAATAGACCCTTAGAGCCCATGAGTTATCTGTTAGCCGTATCATCACCCGTAGGAGGATCCATGACATGTGCATATATGTATCCTGCTTGTGAGATCATTGTTGGGGATATGCATCTGTTTATTGATTTACTACCATTGAACATTGACCATTTTGATGTAATATTGGGGATGGACTGGCTACAAAAATATCATGCCACTATAGACTGTGTAACAAAACAAGTAGTTTTCCGTCCACCTGGTTTACCTGATTTTGTGTTTAATGGGAGTGGAGTAGTACCTCCTCCGTATTTGATTTCTTCAGTGAAAGCTGTTAAATTGATTAGAAAGGGGTGCAAAGGGTATCTGTGTTCCGTATTGACTGTATCTACTGATGATAATGTTAAAACTGATGTGAACTGTATTCCTATAGTCAGAGAATTCCCAGATGTATTTCCAGATGATCTGCCAGGGGATTTGATTGACAGGGAAATTGAATTTACTGTGGATGTGATTCCGGGTACACAGCCCATATCGAAAACTCCTTACAGAATGGCTCCAATTGAACTGAAAGAACTGAAAGTGCAGTTGCAAGAACTGTTAGACAAAAAGTTTATCAGGCCCAGTACTTCACCGTGGGGCGCTCCTGTTTTGTTTGTAAAGAAGAAAGATGGCTCACTGAGACTGTGTATTGACTACCGTGAACTAAATAAGGTAACTGTAAAGAATAAATACCCATTACCGCGAATTGATGACCTATTTGATCAGTTACAGGGTGCACAAGTGTTTTCTAAGATTGATCTCAGATCGGGGTATCATCAACTGAAAGTTAAACCAGAAGACATTGATAAAACTGCTTTCCGAACGAGGTATGGACACTATGAATTTTTAGTTATGCCATTCGGAGTCACGAATGCACCAACTGCATTTATGGACCTCGTGAATAGAATCTTTAAACCGTACCTTGATGACTTTATTGTTGTATTTATTGATGACATATTGATTTACTCCAAAAGTATAGAAGAACATGAACACCATCTGAGACTTGCCCTGCAGACCCTAAGAGAACAGAAACTGTATGCTAAACGGTCTAAATGTGAATTCTGGCTTGATCATGTTATGTTTTTGGGGCATATTGTTAGCAAGGATGGTATATCTGTTGATCCGCAGAACATTGAAGCTGTAGTGAACTGGCCTAGACCAACAAATGTGACAGAAGTCCGAAGCTTTTTGAGACTAGCTGGATATTACAGAAGATTTGTCAAAGATTTCTCCAAAATTGCATTACCATTGACTCAACTGACACAGAAAGGGACATCATTTGACTGGACTGACCAAAGGGAATCAGCATTCCAAGAGTTGAAAACTCGACTCGTAACTGCACCGGTTCTTACCCTACCTACAGGTACGGATGGTTATACTGTTTTTAGTGATGCTTCTCATAAGGGTTTGGGGTGTGTGTTAATGCAGAATGGGAGAGTTATTGCCTATGCTTCCCGACAACTGAGACCACATGAAAAGAACTACCCAACCCATGATCTGGAACTGGCGGCAGTAGTGTTTGCACTGAAAATCTGGCGTCACTATTTGTATGGGGCAACATGTGAAGTATATACCGATCACAAGAGTCTGAAGTACTTCTTCACCCAGAAAGAACTGAACATGAGACAACGGAGATGGCTAGAACTGATCAAAGATTATGATCTCCAGATTCTGTATCACCCGGGAAAAGCCAACACCGTTGCCGATGCTTTGAGTCAGAAATCGATTGGGAACTTAGCTTGTTTGCTTACCGGACAGAGAGAGTTTCCTTGTGACCTTGAAAAGTCCGGAATTGAGGTTGTCCTAAAAGAACATGGTGGAACAATAGCTGCTATTTCTGCACAACCGGCACTGATCGAAGAAATTAAAGAGAAACAGCAACAGGATGACTTCTTGAAGAAGATCATCGAAGAAAGAGAATCCAAACCGAGACCGGGCTTCAAATTTGAAAACAATGTACTGAAATTTCAGGAAAGACTGTGTGTACCGAATGATATTGAACAGAAAAGAAGAGTTCTGCAAGAGGGCCACAACTCAAAATTTTCTATCCATCCGGGGAATACGAAAATGTACCAAGATCTGAAACTGAATTTCTGGTGGCCGGGAATGAAGAAAGAAATCGCTGATTTTGTATCGAAATGTCTTCATTGCCAACAAGTTAAAGCGGAACATCCGCGACCCGCAGGCTTACTGCAACCCTTGCCCATACCGGAGTGGAAATGGGAGCATATCACGATGGATTTTATCGTTGGATTGCCTCGCTCCAGAAAAGGTATGGACTCTATTTGGGTTATTGTTGATAGATTGACTAAATCTGCACACTTCCTACCTGTCAAGACAATTTATAATGCAGACAAACT
Organism: Camellia granthamiana; assembly: GCA_036172215.1. NCBI lineage: Eukaryota > Viridiplantae > Streptophyta > Magnoliopsida > Ericales > Theaceae > Camellia > Camellia granthamiana. The sequence goes on from CM069904.1 coordinate 129,730,905, forward strand.
GGCTATACTCTATATTGACGAAATTGTTAGATTGCATGGAGTGCCTGTGTCTATCGTTTCTGACAGGGATTCGAAGTTTACATCGAGGTTTTGGCAAAGCCTACATACTGCATTGGGTACCGAATTGAGGCTGAGTAGTGCCTATCATCCTCAGACAGATGGCCAGTCAGAAAGGACCATCCAAACTCTGGAGGATTTACTGAGAATGTGTGTCCTTGATTTTCAGGGAGATTGGGAAAGTCATCTGCCATTAGTTGAATTCGCCTACAACAACAGTTACCATTCGAGTATCGGTATGGCGCCTTTCGAGGCATTGTATGGCAGAAAGTGTCGATCTCCGATCTGCTGGGCAGAAGTTGGAGATGGGCCTTTGCTTGGGCCCGAGATTGTTTATGAAACGACTGAGAAAGTGAAACTGATACAACAGAGACTGAAAACTGCACAGAGCCGACAGAAAAGTTATGCGGATGTTAGAAGACGAGACCGAGAATATGAAGTGGGTGACCACGTGTTTGTGAAAGTGACACCAATGAAAGGCCAAACTCGTTTTGGAGTCAAAGGCAAGTTAGCGCCAAGATATGTTGGGCCGTATGAGATTATTGAGAAAATCAATCCGGTGGTGTATCAAGTTGCGCTCCCTCCTCAAATGGAGCATATGCATAACGTCTTTCACATTTCTATATTGAGAGATTATCTTCGGGATCCGTTCCATGTGATTGAGCCTGCTCGGATAGTGTTGAGTGATGACTACACTTACGAGGAACGGCCTATACAGATTGTAAACTGACGAATCAAGAAACTGAGAAACAAAGAGATTCCGTTGGTGAAAGTCGACTGGCAAAACCATGGTGGCGTGTATGCCACTTGGGAGAGGGAAGATGACATGGCCAAAAGATATCCTAAACTGTTTCCACTGAACCCTGTTTTCTTCCAGAATGAAGGTAACTCGAGTTTAGAGGACTAAACTCTTTTTAAGGAGGGGAGACTGTAACAACCCTCGTACTGATCACTGATTAATGCCGATTACTGCTAAATTAAGACTGATTATGGAAAGTAAATGAACTGACCGAATTACTGAACTGACTGATTGAAATCCGAAACTAAATCGATTAACTGTATCTGTTTAATTCCATGTTTATCTGTTTGAATGTTTAGATTATCTGTTCATGTTTATATGTTTAAACTGTAAATTGAAGGCCTTATCGGCGGCCGAACCAGAAATTGATTGGTGTTTTAGGATCGCCATAATTTATGTGATTTTATGGTATATTTGATTGGAAGTTGATTTAGTATGATTAAACTGGATTAAATTAGATTAAATGGTGTCAAATTGCATAAAATGGACATATTTACATTTAGACCACTTAGTGGCCCACTATCTCCACTATTTGAGCCATATGCATCACTTGAGCCTTATTACAAAACACATTCATCAGCCAAGCTCCTTGTTTCCACCGAATTAGAGAGAGCGAGAGTAGGAGACTAGAGTGATTTCATCTTGCATGCTTGGAATTTGAGAGGATTGGAAGAGTTCTTGATCAATTAAGCTCCTAAACCTTGAATACAAGACCTAGGTAAGGTAATTGAACCTCTCATTGTTGTATTTAACATTGTTCTTGCATGTTTCATGCCAAATTTGAGAGTTGAGCCGTGAATTAGTTCTAGCATGTTGTATTGTAGCTCATTTCATGCATGCATCTGTGTATTGATGAATTTTGAGTTGATTTCATGGCAATTTGTCACATGCATGTTCATAATTAAGCTTAAGTCCATGTTTTCAACTTGTTTTAAAGAGAATGAGCTCATTAGAGCATGTTTTGAAGCCTTGAATTGATTTAAAGTCTTGCATGTTCATTGGAGATTATGTTCTTGAAAATTAGTTTGAAATTGAGTTTGAAGTGAACTACCCTTGGGCCTTAATTTCTCAAATTGAGCTTTGAAACTTGTTGTACATGTGTTTACAAGTGTTTTTCTAGAAAATGGGCCCAAGAGGATCGATTTTGGTGTTTGAAAACTTGGTTTTGAGCTTGGGACTCGAATCTGGAATTTCCAGATTTTAGTCGTCCGCTCGAGCGGGGGAAGTTCCGCTCGAGCGGGAAAATCGAGCTCCCAGCATCTTGCACTGTGCATCAGTCCGCTCGAGCGGGGGATTGGGTGACACGCTCGAGCGGGCGTCGAGCGGAGATTTCACCCATCCAGTACTTTTTGGTCCGCTCGAGTGAGAAAATTTACGCTCGAGCAGGGACCTTTATTGCATGTCCGCTCGAGCGGGGAAACCTGCGCTCGAGCGGAACCCTGTTTCACTGAAAATTCTGAAAATGTTTTCTGTGCACATCTTCGCATCCTCATCCCATCCTAGGCATTCTTAGGCCTAGTTTAAAGCATCTTAATAAGGATATAGATGTAGAACACACCGAGACATTTAGGGATTAAGTTATTATCTTTCCCAACTGTGAAACTTAGAGTGTGTTCAATCTGTTAACTGTATAGGGTTGGCATTCTGAGGAGACGCTCTAGCCTACTGTAGCCCAGAACTCTGTGAGTAACAATTGTGTAAAGATATGTTCAACTGATTATTTTCTAAACACTGAATTGAACCGTTTACTGAACTGATATTGATTACTGAATGAATGTATGTCCTTTATTTCTGAACTATACTGTGGCATCCTTAGCACCTACTGCTTACTGTTACTGTTACAGAGATCTTTGTCGGTTCCCTCGTGGAACCACTACTGTTTACTGATTGATGGCCATCATTACTGTTCAGTCTTTAAAGACCTACTGTTACTGTTATGCTTATGGATGTACCACATATGACTGTTCACTATACTGAACAACTGATATACTGATTTAATTGAACTATTTTCATTACTATAATACATTCATTCTAAACCTCTTTACGCATTATGTTATTCACTGGGCTTTAGCTCACTGCTCATATATAGATGTAGGTGTACAGGCACCGGACCAAAGCTAGACCCGTCGGGGTTATTCCAGTTTTGTCAAGCCAGCCTACGTGCCTCACTGCGAGGTTCCAAGCCTATCATGCTAAGGCTTAGGGGTGTTTTAGCATTCCCCCTTCTGTACTGTCTCACTGTTTTGTATAGACTGTTATCTGCTTTACTGTACTGTTATCAAGGGATTAGGTCCCTGCACTGAGTGACTGTAAATATTGGTATAGACTGTACTGTTGACTGTATAAATGTATGAAAAATCTTTTTGGCATACAGACTGTCACAGCTCATTGGATATTATTTATTTACTGTATTGGCTTCCGCCAGGCCCTGTACTCTGTTTTACTGTATTACTGTTAAGCAGGCCTTCGATAATCTCGGATTACTGGCCAGTTACGGTGCTAAACCCATAGGGCCAGGTTTGGGTCGTGACACAAACCAACGAGAACCTCGGGAAAAACATCCGAATACTCACAAACCACTCTCGGTAACACAATCTGGGTCTCATCACACTCACCACTCGAAAAGCTAGCAAGTAGACCACTAAGCTCACTCCGCCCTCGCGGATCATACATCGGTGGCAACACACTACCAACCCAATCCCCCAAGAAATGAAAACACTCCCCGCTCAAGGTACATACTGTGAACCTCTGGCGGTAGCAATCGATAACAGCCCGGTATGACGATAGCCAGTCCATACCCAAAATAACATCAAAACCCTTCATGGGCATAACTACAAAAGGGAACGGAAGCCGATGATCGGCGACCTCTATATCACAACCTCTACACCCGTGCTTCAAAATCAGTTCACTTCCAAGGGGTGATACAACACATATAGGAGATGCTAATTGTGCCAACTCCAATTCCAAGACAGATGCAAATGCAGCAGATATAAAAGAATGAGATGCTCCCGTATCAATCAATACACTAGCAACCGAGTTGCAAAACAAGAAGATACCTCTCACGACGGATGGAGCAGGCGCAAGATCCTGTGCAGTAATAGCATACATGTGCCCTGACGGTCTCTGGTCTACCTGCTCACCTCTAGGAGCATATGACTGCTGCGCAGACTGGGACGATGAAGCCCCCTGATTGGCCCTCAAGGCCTGAACTGACTGAGCTGGCTGAAAACTCTGCCTCTGCCCAGATGCACCAGATGTGCCACTCAACTGCGGGCAAAACCTCTTCAGGTGCCCCGGCTGACCACACTGATAACAAGACAGTGGCTGACCCCTATCCTGACGCTGGCCCTGTGGTCTAGCTGAAGATGAAACAGCTCTCTGACTTCCTCCCTTCTGCGGGCAAGCTGGAGACTTGTGACCCAGTTGGCCACATTTAAAACAAGTCACGTTTCCCTGGCTACCTTTCCCAGGACCTGCACTCGGCACTGGAAAAGTCGATCTAGTAAAGCTACCCTGAGACTGCTGAGGGGTAAAACCTCTCTGTCTCCTGCCATCACTCTGACCATCCTGACTCCTCTTGGAGCCTCTCTGCCTCTCCTCCTCCTCCTGCATCATGATTTCCATATGGGCTGCAGCATCCACCAAACGCCCATACTCTCGGGTCATAGAACCCCCAACTCTCATCTTGAGGCCATGCCTCAACTTCTTCTCAAACTCTAAACAGTGGCGTTCCTCAGACGCCACGAGCTCAGGTGCAAACCTAGACAAGCTGGTAAATGCGGCCTCAAACTCGGCCACAGAAGAACTCATCTGCTTAAGTTGGCAGAACTGCTCCCTTAACCTCTCCCTGACAGCTGGAGACAAGAACTTCTCCTGGAAAGCAGCTACGAAGGCCTCCCAAGTCCCTCCTATACGGCCTCTGGTGAATTTCCACCACTGACCTGCATCCCCCTTAAGCTGGAAAGATGCCAAGGTTACCTTCAAAACCCCGTCCTCGATGCCAAGCATCTCAAACGTCTTCGTTGTCTGTTCGAGCCACTCATCTGCCTTAAGCGGCTCTTTTGGATCACCCACAAACTCGCCCAGGTTAGACCGGAAGAACTCTCTCTTCAGAAATGCAGATCCTGCATCTGCAACATGAACCTGGGCTTGATTCTCAGCTCTGAGAATGCCCACGGACTCCCTGAATGCCCCTGCTATCTCGCGGGCTAAGGCATCCATAGCCTGCTGACCCGCTGGTTCGGCCACATTGGCCTGACCAATACCCTACTGCTGCTCCGGAATCTCATCCGGTATGGGCATCTCCTGCCTACCATGCCTACCACGCCTAGCACGTCCTCGTCCTCGTCCTGACATCCTAATAAAAGTAACAAAGACAATTAATACGTTTGCACATTAATAAATGTGCCGAAGCTATAACACTCGCGTCCTAATGCATTGGACAACAGTAATTCATCACACGTAAGCACATAATCACATAAGCACCTACGAATTTCATTCCTGGATAATGACAGTCCCGAGGCGTTGCTAGAGTTCCGGTTGGAAACAACATTGATCAAGTGCTTTTCCAACAAGACTCATAGAAACTCAAGGATCCAATCAACATCCTAGAAATTAAATCCCATACCCAAATAGTCATATAAGCATGTTATCAAATAAACACATACTATCATACATGAGTCCCTAACAAGCGAGACAAACCCATTGTGATACTAATCACTTCCCACGTACCCAAAGTATTCAAACCCGGTACGCTCTGATACCAAGTTGTAACGCCCTCAAAATAAACCCATAATATATATAATATTAACATGCATTGATTAAGAAAGACAAAATCTTATTCCATTCATCAGAGTAATCTTATTTAAAAGACATTACATGTAATAACGAAAGTAAATGCCCTACGGGCTTACATCTTTCCAAGCCAACACTTGGACACAAAAGTCTGAGTACTAACTCAATTACACATTAAGCCCTTGGCTTGAGTTTACATGTAATATCAACTAAAACAAAATAACAACTAATCTAAACAGAGTCTTCAACTCCAAATCCTTCCAAGCTAAGTCCTTGGAGGTAACATATCACCTGGACCTGAAAATGATGTTCTCGTATAGGGTGAGCCACAGCCCAGCAGAAATATACTAAACCAAATATAAGAATTGACTAAAGCAATAGCATTCGATAGATGGTTAACACTGTTAAATCCATTATATCTCTTTACAGTTTCATGACAATAATGTCCATGACATGTTTCTCTTTACGTTATTATTCAACTTTCCAATTATACAGACATGGCTCAGAACCTGGCCAAACAATAATAATGAGATTATATCTCACATTAACATTGCTTCCAATATCAACAAATCAAATGAGACTAAGGTTCATACTAAAACACTTCCATAATCAATAAGTACACATATTTGCTGTACTAATGGAGTCCATCCCCTTTCTCCTCCTAAACAGGTTTGAGAGTCCATCCCCTATCTTCCCTCAAACCATGGAGTACATCCCCTATCTCCTCCCAAACAATTTGCATATACAATGTATTAAACACTTGCCATACACAACATTCAATCAATACACAAATTCGTTGTATTAATTCAACTGCCATATTCAATGACTCATTCAATGTGATTAGTTTCAGTTTCCCTAATCAACATGCAATGCCTACAACAATCACGACTATCCTCCACCGATAGCCCAAAACAGTTATTTCTATACAAGAAATAAATGTATCAACAAATGTAAACTCAACATTTTCATAGGTGAGTGATTAAACTACTCAACTATACCATTTAATCTCATAATTCCCCAATCTCGTGAATTAAACCTAATTCCACATTTTTCCCAAAATTAATTATACAAATTAATTAATTACAACAATTAGGGCTTTTCCCCCTTTCCTCAAAATTAACCCTAAGGTTCAATTTTATCATCTTGACACTACCTATGTCATTTTTCATGATTCACAATCACATGGAATTTAATATATAAACAATTCCCTATTTCTCAAATTATGATACAAACCCTAGTTTTCCCAAAATTACCAAACGACACCAACATATCAAAATGACCAAAACTTAGGACAAAACCTATAATATGGAGTAGGGTATCCCTACCTCGAAGTGAAGAACTCAAATGGAGGTGATGGAGATGATGGCCCAAAACCCAAAGTGCTCCAAATCCTCTCTTTTTCAGATTAAAAGAAAGCCCTCGCGAAGCTCTACCTTTCTTCCAAAGGAACTAGGGTAGAAGACCACCGAGAGTAGATCAAATCTTAGAGAGAAGGTAAGAGTAGAGAGAGAAACTCTCAAGTGGCGGTTTTTTACAAGTTAAGAGAGAGAAAGTAGGTCAAAAAGTGATCCTGAAAGTGAGATCTCGGACTGATGCAATCGACTCCCCGTTCGAGCGTGGAAAGTCCCGCTCGAGCGTCAGACACAGACTCACGCTCGAGCGTCCAAACCCCCGCTCGAGCGCCGGATACACGCTCCCAGAACTTTTGCAGAACCAGGTCCCCGCTCGAGCGTAAAACTACCCGCTCGAGCGTCACACACAAACTCACGCTCGAGCGTCGAACCACCAGCTCGAGCGTCAAACACTGCAGAGGAAAATACTGGGAGATGGATATTTACACTCGAGCGTCAAAACTCCCACTCGAGCGGAGAAGCAACAACGAAGGGGCCCGCTCGAGTGTCAAAATCCCCGCTCGAGCGTGAAGGCCAAATTCTGGGCATCAACTTATGGTTTCAAAGTACAACCAACCTGTTTCAAACCTGCCCATCACAACCCAAGACTCAAATACAAGGAGAAAAGGCTAGAAATGAGAATGATACAACAAGAAGTCCACGGAACCAAGTCCGGAATACAGTATACAAAGGAAGGAAAAACCGGGATCGCTATACAAACCATTCTAAAATGAATACAAAAATTCCTTAATAAGCTTCGAGTAAATGTATAATTTCAAACTGTAACGTTTGAAAAAAAATACATTAAGGAGTTTTTAATGTTTTTGTGTGTGTTACATTGGAATATTATGTTTGGAATTACATTGATTGGAGTGTTACATTTAGGAAAAATATACTAAAGAATTTTTTTTTTTTTTTTTTTTTTTTGTGTTATATTGGAGTGTTAGGTTTGAAAAAAATATACATTAAGGAGTTTGTTTTTGGAGTGTTGCATTGTTACGTTTGAGAAAAGTATACCAAAGAGTTTTTTAGTGTGTTGCATTAGAGTGTTACATTATTGAAATGTTACATTGAAGTGTTACATTTTTTGTTCGTAATGTGGAATTTGTTCTAGAAGAAGGAAAAATCCAAAACCTCTATAGTGTGATTGCCCAAGTGTATAATTTTACATTTAGAGAAACACATTTTTATCCCTAAAAAATTAAACCTAAACATGTAAGTAATTACCTTTTATGTAATTTTCACTTTAATGGAACTTTTGAGTTCATAATAAAAATAAAAAATAAATAAATAAAAAAGAGTAAATAGTTCACAAAATCGTATTTTGAAATTTATTGATACTTTACTCAATATTCTAATAGATTAACATATAATTAAATTTAAAAAGTATGTCTATTTTTTTTTTTTATAATTAAAATAACACTACTCTTATTTACTACGTGGACAAAGTTGCCTTCATTGTCTCTCTCATCTCCTCTCCTCTCTCTTATCATTTTGCTTTCTTCAGGTTCAACTATTTTCCTTTCTCTATACCTGTCCGACTAAGGTGCTGGAACTCATTATAAATTAAAAGTTTCTAATTCAGAAGCTAAAAATGTTTCACTCCGCTTTTAAAAATCAAAATTTTCCATTTATTTGAACTATTGTTGCTTAACAAGTTATAAGTAAAAATTATACCAAAAAACAACACATGTGACATAATCAAATATCTCATAAGTCATAATTAAAATAAGATCATAACTAAAAAATAAAATTAGTCATAACTTAAAAAAAAAAAAAATTTATTGATATAACTTAAAAATATATATGATAGAAAGTATATATACTAGAATTTCCCTTAGAATTAACATCTCAACCTCCAAATCACCAGGAATTGTGAAATTTTGGCATGGATTCTCAAGAACATTCAAGCTCAACTCCACCCGCTATTACAAAAATAGTTAAAGATCACACTTTGAGAAAAAAAAATATCTCACTTTTATTGGAAGTGTGATAAAAAAAATTAGATTGATATTTTTATCACACTTAATTTGATTGAGTGTGATAATATTTATTTTTTATGTCACTTTTCAATTAAGTGTGATTATATATATTTTTTTTAATCACACCTTCGAATTAAAGTGTGATTATATATACACTACTACTTTTTAATCACACTTTTTAAATAAATGTGATTATAAATATATTTTTAAATCACACATTCTAATTAAAGTGTGATTATTTATATATTTTTTAATCACACTTTCTAATTAAAGTGTGATTATATATACACCACTTTTTAATCACACTTTTTAAATAAGTGTGATTAGAAATATATTTTTTAATCGCACATTCTAATTAAAGTGTGATTATATATATATATATTTTTAATCACACTTTAATTAGAAAGTGTGATTATATATACACTACTACTTTTTAATCACACTTTTTAAATAAGTGTGATTATAAATATATTTTTTAATCACACATTGTAATTAAAGTGTGATTATTTATATATTTTTTAATCACACCTTCTAATTAAAGTATGATTATATATACATTACTACTTTTTAATCACATTTTTCAAATGAGTGTGATTATATATATATATTTTAATCACACATTCTAATTAAAGTGTGATTATTTATATATTTTTTAATCACACATTCTAATTAAAGTGTGATTATATATACATTACTACTTTTTAATCACACTCCCTAAATAGGTGTGATTGTATAAAATATTTCAATTTGATTTTTATATAAAATATACAATTCTCAAATTTGCGCCTGTATTCTACACCCATGAATGACAGAGGACGACTCTTTCCATCCCCAACAAGGTTGAATTTCACAAACACACAGGTCTCTTCTCCTCACTACAACAAAATTGGGTTTTCACGGATTCACATTAACGACATACAGTAAATGTAAGCCGTGGTAAGTAAAAATATCTTACTTTTAATGGAAATGTGATTAAAAAAAAAAAAAAGGCAAATTACACTAACGGTCCCTATAGTTTGGGACTCGTGTCACTTTGGTCCTTGACTTTTCAATTTAGACACATTTGACCTTGAATTTTGAATCTTGTTCTAAATAAGGACAATTGAAGATACCATTGTTTAATTTCAAGAGCAAAATCATCAATTTAATAAAATATAAACTAATTTGACAAAAATAAATGTCAAAAAATATTTTTAAATCTTTTGAAATTTTTTTTTATCCACCAATGATAAAATTATGTAAAATTGATAAAAATTAATAAAAATTACATGATTATTTTTTAAAAATTAATTTTACATGATCATTATCCAAACAAATAATAAAAATTAATTCGGTAAAAAAATAAATAAATGTCTAAAAGATTTATCAATTTTACACAATTTTATTTTTAGTTGGTAGAAATAATTTTAAAAAATTCAAAAATATTTGTTCGACATTTATTTTTCTCAAATTAGTTTATATTTTATCAAATTGATGATTTTACCGTTGAAAAATCTAATGATATTTTGAATTGTCCTTATTTGAAACAAAATTCAAAATTCATGGTCAAATGTGTTACAATTGAAAAGTTAGAAACCAAAGTGACACAACCCCCAAACTATAGGGAATATTAGTGTAATTCACCCTAAAAAAAATTAGATTGATATTTTAATCACACTTGATTTGATTGAGTGTGATAATATCTATTTTTTATGTCACTTTTCAATTAAGTGTGATTATATATATTTTTTTAATCACACCTTTTAATTAACATGTGATTATATTTATTTTTATATCACTTTTTAATTAAATGTCATTATATATAATATCTATTTTTAATCATACTTTTTAAATAAGTGTGATTATATATATATTTTAATCACACTTTTTAAATCAGTGTGATTATATATGTATTTTAATCACACTCCCTAAATAGGTGTGATCGTATCGATTTCATTTTATTTTAATCACACTTTTTAAATAAGTGTGATTATATATGTATTTTAATCATAGGTGTGATTGAATAAAATATTTCTATTTCATTTTTATACAAAATCTGATTCCAAGTTGGCGCCTATTCTGTACCATCATTGAGAGCAAATGACTCTTGCCTTTCCCAACATCAGAATCTCTTCTCCTTGCTGAAACGAAACCGTTCATTTTCTTCATCTCAGCTCCGAACCACCATTGCCTTTCCCAACAAGATTGAATCTCTTCTTCTTGCTGAAACGAAGCCGTTCATTTTCTTCATCATAGCTCCGAACCACCATTGAAGTTACTCACTCAAACCAACATTGAAGTTTGTCTTTTCAAATAAAAAATGTCTTGAATATCCTGGTGAGTCATCTGGTTTTTATGCTCCTTTTGTGTGTATTTCTGTTGGTATAGTAGAATCACAAATTTTGCAGAGTTTTCTTCTCTGTCTATGTATTTATCCTCTTGTGGTATTGGATATGGATATGTATTTGATAAGTTTAACAGAGGGTGGAGAAGTCTACATGACTTTAGACTGTAGACTATTTAATAAGCCTTAGAGGAGAGGGAAGAAATGGAGAAGGGAAAAGGAAAAACTAAGCAACACTGGCCAGGCTTGATCACAACATGAGTCAATCCACATCCACAGATGAATTTGGTAGTTTCAGACTCTACCTTTAATTATGGACAAGGAATCACAAAAGTACCTTCACATATCTTGTTTAATCTATTTTGCAGTGAATTATGTGAACCACATTTTCTATTATTATTGGTATTATTTTGTTTTGGTAATATCCGATGAAATTCCTCACAATTTTTTTTTATCTCCCCAATTCCTCTACATTTTGCTAACTGATGTAGCCCCCAGTATAACACCTTAAAAGTGCATAGAGCTCTCAGTATTTTTCTGACAAGTGAGATTTTATTAACCCATGTACCTCAATTTGTTCTTGTTAAACCCTTTCTTGATGTTTAAATTAGAGAGATCAAACATCAGATTAGGTTTCATTAGGTATTAAACAACATTTTTCTATAATGAATCTTAGGTTTGAAATAGCACATAGAGCAGGATGGTTATCTCAATCATTATTTAAAAAGCATCCAGAACATATTAGAGTTTAACATAAGAAACATACACAATGCAAGCTAGACGAGAAAAAGTAACCAAACCAAACTAAACTTTGTGTCTCTATCAAGTGGGATCGGCTACATGAATCATTTTTTAGCCATTTTTCTTTGTCAAGGGCTATATGCTTGGCTCTCTAATTGAGGTGCTTCAGCCCCTCGTTATCAAATCCCACAACAACACCTACTCTACAAAACATTGACATGAGATTTTCGGTAGGACATGACTATAAAAAGCAACCTGCTTTTTGCAACCTTGCAGGCAACAAAATTCCCCAAGAATAAGAAATGTAAGTAAAAGAACAAATTGGTTCTACTTCAACACATTGCCACAGGGTAGCTTGATGGCTTTGTGGATTTATGGATTTTAGAGTGCTTCATAAAAGTATTAGTCATCTTATGATTTTTCATTATCAGTAGTCTAGTTTGCTATTTTTACAACATAGAATACTTCACTCCAAAGTACTTGCCTATGAGGGACCTCCTTCAGCATCATATATATAGAACTATTACATGTATATTAATAAATTTAATTTACATCTTTAGTCCTTAAGTAACCTCCTTAGTAAGTTGTTACTTTCAGTTAGGAGATTATTCAATCAGCTATAAAGTAACTCCTTCAGTATTCCATATACACGAGTATTACAGGTACAATATTAAATTTAGTTTACATATATAGTGCTTAAGTTATGTTCTAGTTCACTCTAAATTACTCAGAGCTATGAAGTAACTCCTTCAGTATCTAATTTAGATTACATATAAAGCGCTTAAGTGACCTTCTAGTAGGATGCTTTTTGTACCTAGTCTACAACTTCCCTCCTAAATACATAGCTATAAAGTACCTCCTTCAGTATCTTTATATATCATGTATATAAGATTGTAATTTCACACATTGATGAGATAGTCAAGATGTGTCTTGAAGCATATTACTTCTAAAGTGCTTAATCTTTTGCTTGGTGAAAATGCTGAAGAACCTAGAACTGATTGCCTGGGTTTTCTCCATTTTTTTTTTTTTTTTTTAGATCAAGGGGTGTGACTCTTCTTGATTCTGGATGTAATCCCACAATTTGTCCCTCTTTTTTCTATTATTCCTCTCCATCACCTTTCACCTTCTATTAATCACTCTTCCAATGAAGATTGTCTTAGCTCAGCTAACAGGATAGGAAGAATTTAACCATTTTTTCAACATTCAAATTGCCAAGGGAGATCACTACTAAACGCATGAGAGAAGACAGAGAGGGAGAGAGTGGACAGAAGTAATGTTCTTCATAACAATAAACAAATTACAAAACACAAAATTGCTTTGAAACAAAATATGCAATTCAACTGTCCACATTAGAATTGCTCATCAAGTATCAAAATGATCTGAATAATAGAATCAGTACTAGTAGTACAATGAGATTTATCTGGTGCTTGTTACTAGAAAGCAGAAACTATTAAGTGAAACTAAAATGCAGAATTTTACTAGATCACACTCACATAACCCTAACATGTTAGATTAAAAATATTACCTTTCCACACTCTTCATAATGGCAAACATATTGTCTCTCTCCATGGATGTGTGAATGCTTCCTCAAAGCTCTAGCATCGATAAATGTCTTCCCATAGCCTTCATAGCTACAAAGGAAAAGAACCTCAGTAGTTGGCTCTGGTTTTGGTTTTGTGGCTTCTGGCTCATTTGACTTCTCTTTCATGGCCTTCAATGTGGCTTTTAGAAAAACAGTGTCACGCCCTCAAAATTAAACCCATAATAAATAATATTAACATACATCATCATATCAAAACAAGAATATAATTCCATTCATCAGAGTATTAAGAAATAAAACATCAAAATAAATGCCCTACGGGCTTACATCTTGCCAAGCCAATACTTGGACACAAATCCATGAGTCTAACTCAAAAACAAATAAAGCCCTAGGCTTGAGTGTTTTACATATAAAAGCAAATAAACTAGAAACAAATCTTCGAGTTCCAATCCCTCACAAGCTAAGTCCTTGGAGGCAGTGAACCATCTGCACCTGAAAATGAAGTTCCCATATAGGGTGAGCCACAGCCCAGTAGAGAAATACTAAACCAGGCATAAGAATTAACTAAAGCATTAACATCCGATACATAGTTAGCACAAGATAATAAATTCCCAAATTTTATGACACGAATGCCTATACAGTCTATGACACGTGGTCTACGACACAACTCACTTTCCACTTATACCCACATGGCTCACAACCTAGCCAAACAACTCAACAAGGATAACACATCGGATTAACCTTTCTTACAATATAATAAACACACATACAGGTGTTACATCAATCACAATCACATTCACTTCCATACTTCCCAACTGATACACATGGTGGTGATGTATCATGCCAACAATCAATAGAAATACTTCTATTAACAATAAGTACACATAAATGTGATGCTACAGGGGTCTATCCCCTTTCTCCTCCCAACACATCTGGTTTAGGGGTCCATCCCCTTTCTTCCCCTAAACTCTCCAACAAATTCGGTTTAGGAGTCCATCCCCTTTCTTCCCCTAAACCGGGAGTTCATCCCCTATCTCCTCCAAAACCAAATGCATATGCAACATAATTAATACTTGCCATATACAACACATAATCAATACACGTAATGTTCTGTATTAATTCAACAGTCAAACAGCTGACTAAATTCCAGTTATACCTAAGCCACATGCAAGGTCTACAACAATCACTGGCTATCCTCCACCGATAGCCCCAAAACAATTATTTCTAAGCAAGAAATAAATATCACAATATATATATATCAATTTCACAGATGAGTGATTAAATATTCAACTACATCAACAAAATCTCAATTTCCCCAAATCTCATGAATTTAACCAATACACAATTCTCCTTTAAATTAATTACATGAATTAATCTATAACAAAACCCTAAGGTTTTTCCCCAAAATTACCAAACTACCTCCCACATACCAAAACACCAACACTTAGGATTAAAACGTATACAAGGAGTAGGAAATCCCTACCTTAAACAGAAGAACCCAAAAGGAGAAGGAGAAGATGGTGCTCAAAACCCCAAAGTGCTCCAAATCAACAATTGCTCCGATTAAATGAAAGCTCTCACTCTCCTCTACCTTTTTAATGAAGGAACTAGATTAAAAACGCCCTCTAGATAGATCAAACCCAAGGAAAAGATGAGTTGAGAGAAAAGAAACTCGAAACTAGGGTTTCTGGATCAAAAATTGTGAAAAAAGACGTTTTAAAACTGCTGCTGCGTTTAAATACTGGACAGGCTCGCTCGAGCGAAGACATGGTCGCTCGAGCGACCAGACACAAAAACAGACCTCGCTCGAGCGAAAAGAAGCTCGCTCGAGCCAAAGACAAACCATCTCGCTCGAGCGAAGGAAAGCTCGCTCGAGCCAACAAACACTGCCCTCAGGTCTAGCACTGGACGCAGCCCTCGCTCGAGCCAAGAAATGCTCGCTCGAGCGACGAACCAAGAAGGACCTCGCTCGAGCGAAGAGAAGCTCGCTCGAGCGAGCAAGCCAAAAACTGAACATCAAGAATTTGTTTCTAGACTCAACCAACCTGTAATCAACCTGCCCAAAACATCCTATAACCAAAGAATAAGGAATCAAGGACAACAACGACAATAATATGACAACGGAATCCACGGAACATAAGTCCGAATACAATAATCAAATGGGAAAAAGACCGGGGTCGCTATAACCTCCCCCCCTTAAAAGAATTTCGTCCCCGAAATTAAGCATGAGTTTGTAAAAATGAATTTTTTCTCAATTCCCAATGATATAAATACAACAATAAACAACAACTTGACCCAAAACCGGTCACTTCATCTCTTATCAAGAGCTATCTCACAGTATATATAAATCAACATATATTTCAACTTGCACGAATATTATGCATTATTCTTCTCGATGTTAACAATTTCCATATCATATTCAATCTCATGATATAAACAACACATTTAATATATATAAATGTTATACTCCACTTCCATAAAAAGGCAAGTTTCAACATGTTAACATTAAACCCAAACATTCTCAATGTTTTCTAGCTTAAGACATATATAAAATTCTCAAGTTCCACAATATTACATAATCTAAACACAAGATTACAATTCCACAAACAAGTCCGGATATTTCTCACGGACTTCCAACTCACGTTCCCAAGTGGCCTCCTCCACTCCGTGATGTTTCCACAAAACCTTCACTAAAGGGATGGTCTTACCACGCAGGACTTGATCCCGCCTATCCAAGACTCGAATCGGCCTCTCCTCATACGAAACATCCTCATCAACAACTAAATCGGTCCAATCCAACACATGCGATGGATCCGGCTCATACTTCCGAAGCATACTCACATGAAACACGTCATGAACTCCGGACAACTGCGGTGGCAAAGCTAAACGATAAGCAACCTCGCCAATCCTCTCAAGGATCTCAAAGGGGCCAATAAATCGAGGGGACAACTTCCCACTCTTCCCGAACCTCATTAAACCTCGCCTAGGTGAGATTTTTAGAAAGACATGATCACCTACCTCAAACACCAAAGGTCTCCTCCTACGGTCGGCATAAGATTTCTGACGACTCTGGGCTGTAACAAGTCTCTTACGGATAAGCCCAACTTTCTCCGTCGTCTCCCTCACTAACTCCGGACCTATCAAAGGTGCATCACCCACCTCGGCCCAACAAACTGGAGATCTACACGGTCGGCCGTACAAGGCCTCAAATGGTGCCATACCGATACTAGACTGAAAACTGTTGTTATAGGCAAACTCCACCAATGGCAAGTGCCTCTCCCACGACCCACTGAAATCAAGAACACAACCCCGAAGCATATCCTCAAGGATCTGTATGGTACGCTCTGACTGCCCGTCAGTCTGAGGATGGTAAGCCGTACTAAAGGTCAACTTAGTGCCTAAAGCACTCTGCAAACTCTGCCACAACCTGGCAGTGAAACGAGGATCTCTATCTGAGACAATCGTCACTGGAACCCCATGCAACTTTACTATTTCCCGAACATATAAATCGGCAAGATGATCCACCGAATCTCTCACACGCATAGGAATAAAATGTGCTGACTTAGTCAACCGATCCACAACCACCCAAATAGCATCATTACCTCGCTGAGTCCTAGGAAGACCCACAACGAAGTCCATAGTGACATGTTCCCACTTCCACTTGGCAATAAGTAAGGGTTGCAACAAACCCGCTGGCCTCTGATGCTCGGCCTTCACTTGCTGACAAGTAAGGCACTTAGATACGAAAGCTGCCACATCTCTCTTCATACCCCGCCACCAAAACTGGCGACCCAAATCCCTATACATTTTAGTGCCTCCCGGATGCACCGCAAGGCGTGAATGATGAAACTCTCGGAGTACCTCCTCTCGACACGACTCCGGCACAAACAGACGGTCTCGGTATCTCACACTCAGATCGGGATACACCGTCAAACCCTTCTCAACCTTACCACTAGAAATCTTCTCCCGGAGAGATTCTACCTCAAGATCACCCCTCTGAGCCTCTAACACTCGAGTCACAAGTGTAGGCTGTGCAACAACAGAAAACAAGGTCGCAGCCTCAACGGATTCGCCCAGATGCAAATCAAACTCCCCAACTGCACCCAACATCTCCCACTCTCGGATGGCTATACTAGCAACGTCACCAACAGATTTCCTACTAAGGGCATCGGCCACAACATTGGCCTTTCCCGGATGATAGTGTAACTCGAAATCATAATCCTCAATAAATTCCATCCATCTCCTCTGCCTCAGATTCAAGTCTTTCTGTGTAAACAGATATTTCAGACTCTTATGATCGGAGAATACTTCAAATTTCTCACCAAACAGATAATGCCTCCAGATCTTCAAGGCAAATATCACAGCTGCTAACTCTAGATCATGCGTAGGGTAATTCTTCTCATGAATTTTCAACTGGCGTGAGCCATAGGCAACCACTTTCCCTTCTTGCATCAACACACAACCCAGACCCTCTCGTGAGGCGTCACAGTAAACTGCATAACCTAACCCTCTCTCCGGAATAATTAAGACCGGAGCGGTGGTCAATCTAACCTTCAATTCCTGAAACGACTTTTCACAAGTCTCACTCCATACAAATTTGACTCCCTTCCGAGTCAATCTGGTTAACGGTGAAGCTAACTTGGAGAAATCCTTCACAAACCGACGATAATACCCTGCCAATCCCAGAAAACTGCGGATCTCAAACACACTCTTAGGTTGTACCCAATCTTGCACTGCCTCAATCTTGGATGTATCAACAGACACCCCTTTCCCAGAAACTACGTGGCCTAAAAATTTTACCTCTTCTAGCCAGAATTCACACTTCCCAAACTTAGCATATAACTTATGGGCTCTAAGTAACTCAAGCACCACTCTCAAGTGTTCCTCGTGCTCCTCCTCTGAAGGTGAATAAATCAGAATGTCGTCCACGAAGACGACCACAAAACGATCTAAGAATTCCCGAAAGATCCGATTCATCAAATCCATAAACACTGCCGGTGCGTTGGTGAGCCCAAACGGCATCACCAGAAACTCATAGTGGCCATACCGCGTACGGAATGCCGTCTTTGGAATGTCCTCCTCCCTGACTCTCAACTGATGATAACCCGATCTCAAGTCTATCTTAGAGAAACAACGGGAACCCTTCAACTGGTCAAACAAATCATCTATACGAGGCATAGGGTACTTATTCTTAACCGTAGCCCGATTCAATTTTCGGTAATCTATACACAGTCTCAAAGCACCACCTTTCTTCTTAGCAAATAGGGCCGGTGCTCCCCACGGCGAAACACTAGGACGGATATAGCCCTTATCTAGCAACTCCTGGAGTTGAACCTTCAACTCAACTAACTCAGCTGGGGCGAAACGGTAAGGTGCCATAGAAATCGGCGCCGTGCCGGGCACTAAATCAATAGAGAACTCAATCTCTCGATGAGGTGGCAAACCAACAAGATCCTCGGGGAAGACGTCCGGGTATTCACAAACCACCCTCGGTAACACAATCTGGGTCTCATCACACTCACTACTCTCAAGGCTAGCAAGTAGACCACTAAGCTCACTCCGCCCTCGCGGATCGTACCCTGGTGGCAAAACACTACCAACCCTGTCCCCTAGAAAATGGAAACGTTCCCCGCTAACTGTACAACAGGTGACCCTTTGACGGTAGCAATCAATAAATGCCCGGTATGACGATAACCAGTCCATACCCAAAATAACATCGAAGCCCTTCATGGGCATAACCACGAAAGAAAAAGGGATTCTATGATCATCGACCTCTATATCACAACCCCTAACACCTTGTTTCAAAATTAATTCGCCCCCAAGTGGTGACACTACACAAATAGGAGATGCTAACTGTGCTAACTCCAACTCCAAAATAGATGCGAATGCAGCAGACACAAAAGAATGAGATGCACCCGTATCGATCAAAACACTAGCAACTGAATTGCAAAACAAGAAGGTACCTCTCACAACCGACGGAGTCGGCACCAGATCCTGCGCGGTAACTGCATACACGCGCCCAGACGACCTCTGATCAACCTGCTCACCCCTAGGAGCATAAGACTGCTGCACCGAATGGGACGATGAAGCCCCCTGATTAGTCCTCGAGGCCTGAACGGACTGAACTGGCTGACTCTGAGTCTGCCTCAGCCCAGATGCACCAGATGTGCCACTCAACTGTGGGCAAAACCTCTTCAGGTGCCCTGGCTGACCACACTGAAAACAACTCAAACCAGACGCACCAGGTGTGCCACTTAACTGCGGGCAGGACCTCTTCATATGCCCCGGCTGACCACACTGAAAACAAGAGAGCGACTGGCCTCTACCCTGACTCTGACTCTGTGATCGAGCCGAAGAAGATGCTGCCCTCTGTACTCCTCCCTTCTGAGGACAGACTGAAGACTTATGGCCCAGCTGGCCACACTTGAAACAGGTAATATCTCCCTGACTGCCTTTCCCCGAACTAGCACTCGGTACAGGAAAAGTAGACCTAGAGAAGCTACTCTGAGGCTGCTGAGGAGTGAAACCTCTCTGCCTCCTGCCATCGCCCTGACCATCCTGACTCCTCTTGGAGCCTTTCTGCCCTTCCTCCTCCTCCCGCATCGCAATCTCAGTATGGGCTGCTGCATCAACCAAACGCCCAAAATCCCTAATCATAGTCGGCACAACTCTCAATTTGAGGCCGCGCCTCAACTTCTTCTCGAACTCTATACACCGACGCTCCTCAGACGCCACTAACTCAGGTGCGAACCTGGACAAACTAGTAAATAAGGCCTCAAACTCAGCCACTGATGAACTATTCTGCTTCAGCTGGCAGAACTGATCTCTCAACGTCTCCTGAACAGCTGGAGACAGATACTTCTCCTGAAAAGCATCAACAAACTCCTTCCAAGTACCTCCAATGCGACCCTTGGTGAACTTCCACCACTGACCCGCATCCCCTTTCAGCTGGAAAGATGCCAAGGTCACCTTCAACCCCTCGTCTTCGATGCCAAGCATCTCAAACGTTTTCGTTGTCTGTTCGAGCCATTCGTCTGCTTTAAGCGGCTCGCTAGGATCACCAACAAACACTTCCGGTTGAGACCGGAAAAACTCCCTTTTCAGAAAAGAAGGCCCTGCATCTGCAGCAACTACCGGGGCCGGAACTACCTGGGCTGGATTCGCAGCCCTCAGAATGTCCACTGACGCCTGAAATGCCCCTGCTATCTCTTGGGCCAAAGTGCCCAAACCCTGCTGCCCTACTGGCTCGGCCGCATTGGCCTGGCCAACACCCTCCTGAACCGTCGGAATCTCCTCCGGTATAGGCACTTCTTGCCCGGCCTGCCTACCACGCCTACCACGACCTCGTCCTCGTCCTGACATCCTAATAAAAGAAACAAAGACGTTAGCACTCTAAATAATATGCTAAAACTATGACACTCGCGTCCTAATACATTGGACAACAATAAATCACACCATGTAGGCACATAATCACATAAGCACCTACGAATTTCATTTCTGGATAATGATAGTCCCGAGGCGTCACTAAAGTTCCGGTTGGAAACAACATTGATCAAGTGCCTTTCCAACAAGACTTTCAGGGACTCAAGGGTCCAATCAACATCCCAGAAACTACATTCCATACCCACATAGTCACGTAAACATGTTATCATATAAGCATGCAATCATTACACTAAGTCTCTATCAAACGAGACGAACCCATTGTGATACTAATCACTTCCCACGTACCCAAAGTATTCGAACCCGGTACGCTCTGATACCAAGTTGTCACGCCCTCAAAATTAAACCCATAATAAATAATATTAACATACATCATCATATCAAAACAAGAATATAATTCCATTCATCAGAGTATTAAGAAATAAAACATCAAAATAAATGCCCTACGGGCTTACATCTTGCCAAGCCAATACTTGGACACAAATCCATGAGTCTAACTCAAAAACAAATAAAGCCCTAGGCTTGAGTGTTTTACATATAAAAGCAAATAAACTAGAAACAAATCTTCGAGTTCCAATCCCTCACAAGCTAAGTCCTTGGAGGCAGTGAACCATCTGCACCTGAAAATGAAGTTCCCATATAGGGTGAGCCACAGCCCAGTAGAGAAATACTAAACCAGGCATAAGAATTAACTAAAGCATTAACATCCGATACATAGTTAGCACAAGATAATAAATTCCCAAATTTTATGACACGAATGCCTATACAGTCTATGACACGTGGTCTACGACACAACTCACTTTCCACTTATACCCACATGGCTCACAACCTAGCCAAACAACTCAACAAGGATAACACATCGGATTAACCTTTCTTACAATATAATAAACACACATACAGGTGTTACATCAATCACAATCACATTCACTTCCATACTTCCCAACTGATACACATGGTGGTGATGTATCATGCCAACAATCAATAGAAATACTTCTATTAACAATAAGTACACATAAATGTGATGCTACAGGGGTCTATCCCCTTTCTCCTCCCAACACATCTGGTTTAGGGGTCCATCCCCTTTCTTCCCCTAAACTCTCCAACAAATTCGGTTTAGGAGTCCATCCCCTTTCTTCCCCTAAACCGGGAGTTCATCCCCTATCTCCTCCAAAACCAAATGCATATGCAACATAATTAATACTTGCCATATACAACACATAATCAATACACGTAATGTTCTGTATTAATTCAACAGTCAAACAGCTGACTAAATTCCAGTTATACCTAAGCCACATGCAAGGTCTACAACAATCACTGGCTATCCTCCACCGATAGCCCCAAAACAATTATTTCTAAGCAAGAAATAAATATCACAATATATATATATCAATTTCACAGATGAGTGATTAAATATTCAACTACATCAACAAAATCTCAATTTCCCCAAATCTCATGAATTTAACCAATACACAATTCTCCTTTAAATTAATTACATGAATTAATCTATAACAAAACCCTAAGGTTTTTCCCCAAAATTACCAAACTACCTCCCACATACCAAAACACCAACACTTAGGATTAAAACGTATACAAGGAGTAGGAAATCCCTACCTTAAACAGAAGAACCCAAAAGGAGAAGGAGAAGATGGTGCTCAAAACCCCAAAGTGCTCCAAATCAACAATTGCTCCGATTAAATGAAAGCTCTCACTCTCCTCTACCTTTTTAATGAAGGAACTAGATTAAAAACGCCCTCTAGATAGATCAAACCCAAGGAAAAGATGAGTTGAGAGAAAAGAAACTCGAAACTAGGGTTTCTGGATCAAAAATTGTGAAAAAAGACGTTTTAAAACTGCTGCTGCGTTTAAATACTGGACAGGCTCGCTCGAGCGAAGACATGGTCGCTCGAGCGACCAGACACAAAAACAGACCTCGCTCGAGCGAAAAGAAGCTCGCTCGAGCCAAAGACAAACCATCTCGCTCGAGCGAAGGAAAGCTCGCTCGAGCCAACAAACACTGCCCTCAGGTCTAGCACTGGACGCAGCCCTCGCTCGAGCCAAGAAATGCTCGCTCGAGCGACGAACCAAGAAGGACCTCGCTCGAGCGAAGAGAAGCTCGCTCGAGCGAGCAAGCCAAAAACTGAACATCAAGAATTTGTTTCTAGACTCAACCAACCTGTAATCAACCTGCCCAAAACATCCTATAACCAAAGAATAAGGAATCAAGGACAACAACGACAATAATATGACAACGGAATCCACGGAACATAAGTCCGAATACAATAATCAAATGGGAAAAAGACCGGGGTCGCTATAAACAGGACAAGAAGAAGTACTAGGACAAAGTCATATGACAAATCACAATAAATTGCCACAACACCCTCAATTCATCCTACTACACCAGCCCAGGATGGCTCTCCGACCTATATGGTAATCCAGTAAGGTCACAAAAATACTATGTAAGGACAACACCAAGGCCGTCCAGCTATGCGCTGACCATCTGCATCTAGATTACCCCACAGTGTGGTCAGAAACAGTGAGCACAAGCTCAAGCAATACTAGCATGAGCACTAATACTTCCATTCCCCACAGCACCAAATTTCCGTACATCAAAAATACCAATACTTGAATTGTAAGAAGTTCCGCCAGTAGTTGCTGCTGTTGTCCAGAACTAAGCACACTGTTGTTGCTGCTGCTACTACTGCTGTCCAGAACCAAGCACACTGATGCTGCTGCTCTCCAGAACCAAGCACACTGCTGCTGCTGCTCTCCAGAACAATGTTGCAGCTGCTAACCCAGACACCTTCTAACCTCAACAGTTACACCCAGTAAACAAACCACACTAGCTGTAGCACCCTTCACCTCAGCAGCTGCAGCACCTGATTCAAATTGATCACAAAATCATGAACTGAACAGCATCACTAGTGGCACCATATTCCAAATTTTTCTCTCCTTCATCTTGAGCTTCACCCTATCCCACCATTGTTTAGACTTTATGGAATTATTTTGGAATTGTTTAGACTTTATGGAATTATTATTTTTTTCTTTTTTTTGACTTTGCAATTATTCATAGATCAGATAAATTATTTGTTATAAGATCTTGTATTTTATTTATTTATTTATTTGTTGCAAGTTTGCTTGAGGCATTTAATGTTCTATCAAAGAAATTGTGCCTTCTCAATGACATTCCTTTGATGTTATCAACTGTGTAGCCTCTAGTTTATTATTTTATATTCTAATTTCTTTGTTGGTATAGATATTCAAAAATACATTTAAAATGGACAAATCTTGGATGTTCAAGGATAGAAGATCAAAAGGCTATGAGAATGGAGTTGAACAATTTCTTAATTTTGCTATGATCCGTGCAAGTGATCTTCAATCCATACGTTGTCCTTGCAGAGTCTGTGAAAACTTGAGAAGCCAACCTATTCAAGAGATTAGAAATCATCTTTTTTTCAATGGTGTTGACCAAAGTTATACCGCATGGATATGACATGGAGAAGCAGTCACTAGTGGGACATCACCATGTTTAAATAAACAAGTTTTTTTCCAACAACAATTTGACCCATCTCCCACAGACAATGTAGCTGAAACAATAGAAATGGTTCAAGATGCATACAATCATTGCACGGCTGATCCTGAAGTGTTTAAGAAATTACTTGAAGATGCCGAAAAACCATTGTATTCGGGTTGCACAAAGTTTACCAAGTTATCTGCATTGGTTAAACTATATAACTTCAAAACTACGAATAGCCTATCTCATACTGGGTTTTCAGACCTACTGACGTTGTTGGGTGATATGCTACCATTGAACAATGAAATACCATCATCCATGTATGAGGCTGGGAAGACGTTTGCTGCATTAGGAATGGGATATGAGAAAATACATGCATGTCCATATGATTGCATACTCTATAGAAAGGAGTACAAAAATGCAACTTCATGTCCTACATGTGGTACATCCAGATGGAAGTTGAAGAAGAATTCCACTGAAATAAGAAAGGATGTGCCTGCAAAAGTTTTATGGTATTTTCCATCTATCCCAAGGTTTCGAAGGATGTTCCAATCAGCAAAAATAGCGAAGGATTTGACATGGCATGCTCACGAAAGAGATTATGATGGCACAATGTGTCACCCAGTAGATTCTCCATCGTGGAAGTTAGTAGACCACAAGTGGCCAGATTTCGCTGCAGAGCCAAGAAACCTTCGATTAGCTATTTCTGGAGATGGAATAAATCCGCACAGTTCCATTAGCAGTAGGTATAGTTGTTGGCCAGTTATAATGATTACCTACAATCTTCCACCGTGGTTATGTATGAAGAGGAAATTTATGATGTTATCATTGTTAATATCAGGTCCACAACAACCTGGTAATGACATTGATGTTTACTTGGCACCACTAACTGATGATTTCAAAATGTTGTGGGAGGTAGGTGTTGAAGCTTATGACGCTTATAAAGAAGAACACTTCATGCTGAAGGCTATATTGTTGTGGACAATTAACGACTTTCCAACATTAGGTAATTTGAGCGGTTGTACTATAAAGGGATATTATGCATGTCCAATTTGCAGTGAAGGAACATGTTCTCACAGATTAAAATATGGTAAGAAGAACACATATATTGGCTACAAAAAATTTCTTCCACGCTATCATCCATATCGAAGGCAAAAAAAGGCTTTTAATGGTGAGCAAGAGTTTGGATTAGCTCCAATACCATTAACTGGGGAGGAGATATTAAATAAGGTTGAAGGGCTTGTAACCATATGGGGAAAGAAAAATAAAAAAACATTACATGTTGGTGGTACAAAATGTTGGAAGAAGAAATCATTATTCTTTGATCTTGAATATTGGAAGTACTTACATGTTCGACATAATTTGGATGTTATGCATATTGAGAATAATGTGTGTGAGAACCTCATTGGTACGTTACTTAATATTCCAGGAAAAACAAAGGATGGAATTAATTCTCGCCTTGATCTTGTAGAAATGGGTTTGCGCGAAGAATTGGCACCACAAATTGGGGAGAAGCGAACATACTTGCCTCCAGCATGTTACACATTGTCTAAGGAGGAGAAAAGAAGAGTATGTACAACATTATTGGAATTGAAGGTTCCAGAAGGATACTCTTCAAATTTGGGAAGTTGTGTATCAATGCAAGATTTGAAACTTTATGGTCTAAAATCGCATGATTGTCATGTATTGATGCAACAGTTACTACCTGTGGCAATACGATCTGTGTTACCTAAGCATGTGAGACATGCTATTATCAGGTTATGTTTCTTTTTCAATGCTATTTGTAGCAAAGTGGTGGATGTGGAAAAATTAGATGAGATTCAAAAAGATCTTGTGGTGACATTGTGTTTGCTTGAAAAGTACTTGCCACCTTCGTTCTTTGATATCATGGTGCATTTGACAGTGCATCTTGTTAGAGAAGTTCGACTTTGTGGACCAGTTCACTTTAGATGGATGTACCAATTTGAGAGGTTCATGAAGATCTTAAAGGGTTATGTTCGTAATCGTAATTGTCCTGAAGGTTGCATTGTTGAAAGTTACATTGTAGAAGAAGCTGTTGAGTTTTGTGCAGAGTACTTATCTGGAGTGGATGCAATCGGGATTCCTTCTAATAGAAACATAACAGTTGATGATGATATATAAATTGGAAGGCCTTTATCAAGTGGTTATGTTGTTACTGTTGATCGTAATGAATGGGAGCAAGCACATCGTTATGTGTTAGAAAATACAAGTGACATTCAACCATACATTGAGTAAGAATATTTCATATACATTTTTGTTTAATTATATTCTCACAAGTTAGAGATTTATCTCATAATATATTGCTTTATTGATGATTTGATAGGGAGCATATGGCTTTGTTGAAGCTAAAATATCATCATTAATCACAGTTAAAAATGGCTACAAATTGAGCATAATAAAACATTTATGTATTGGCTTCGTGAAAAGGTATTAGGGTAATTCAACATTTATCTTTTTCTAATAGCAAATATTATTAAGAAATAGTTACCTAACTATTCAACCATATACAGGTCTCAAAGGAATTAAGTGGCCAAAATAATATCTCAAATAACCTGAAGTGGATAGCACAAGGACCTCGATTGGATGTCATAAAATTCCCTGGCTATATCATCAATGGTTGCCATTATCACACAAAAGATCGGGATAACTCACGAGTTAGCCAAAACAGTGGAGTTAGTTTAGTGGCAACAACAATGCATGCGACAGGTTACAAGGATAAGAACTCAGTGTTTGCTGATATGAGTTACTATGGAGTTATTATTGAGTATGTTCAAGATTCCGGTATTTAAGTGTGATTGGGTTGACAACACAAAGGGAATTAGAGTGGATGAGTTGGGTTTCACATTAGTTGAGTTAGGGAGAATAGGCCATAAAGACGATCCCTTCATTTTGGCTTCCCAAGCTAAGCAAGTTTTTTATGTACAAGATCAACTTGATTCGAGATGGTCAGTTGTGTTAGGTTTTTATTCTTGGTAATCCCGTTTGACAAAACTCCTTTCAGTTGTACTTATTTTCGAACTTTTTATTTCAGTGAGGCTATGAGTTTTTAGATGCGAATCCAACCCGAATTGTGCCTTGCAGAGAAGTTTGTGATGTTAATGCTTTCAAGATTGCCACTTCGCTGATTATGATGGGGATCAAGCTGCCCAGTTAGCTCGCGGGGGTCCAGGGGGCAGCGCCTCTTGGCGGGTCCGGGGCAGCGCCACGGCGAGGTCGAGGGGCAGCGCCCCCGAAGCAAAATGCCAAAGTGCATTCAAAGTTGCTTGTCCGCTCGAGCGGACATTCCCCCGCTCGAGCGGAGATTGGTGAGTTCCAGAAGTATGCGTGTCTGCAAAAATACTGTGATCCGTGTTTTCACGCTCGAGCGTCGAAATCCCCGCTCGAGCGTACATCCTGGTTTGGAACACGTCATATAGTGTACCCGTTCAAGCGTCCATTCCCACGCTCGAGCGGACCTCGCGATTTTAGATTCTATAAATTTGCATGTTGCTCCAAATCTAAGATTACGCCTCCAGATCTTCTTCTTGCATTCTAGGGTTTATATATGGGGCTATTTTGCTAGTTTTCTTTGATGTTTTGATTGAGTATTCAACTATGGTTTAAAAAGTATACATCAAAGGATTATTTATTTGTTCTACACAAAAGAGAGAGTTGTTCTTCGGTGGATTCTGAATAATTAGAGCCTGAAGCTCTTTGGTGGATTCTCGAGTGGCTCATTGTCAAGACAATTCTGAAGTAAAGACGGGGTTGGAAGAGGCACATAGGGGTTGGTTCAATTTGGACGCGGATTCACTAGGTAATTGAGAGTATACCTGTGTAATTCCTTTATGTCTTTTTAGTAGATTGTTTTGTGGCTTTTGCTCGTGGTTTTTTATCACAATTGGAGGTGTCCAATTGTGGTTTTTCCACATAAAACCGTTGTGTCGATTTGTCTTGATTGTTTGATTGGGATTGTTATATACTGCTTAAAATTAATACATAATCACAAATCAACATCTAGGGGATTTCTAGATTTTTCAATTGGTATCAGAGCGGGTCGTTCTATTTTTTTTAAAAAAAATCTTTTAGAATGAGATCTTGTTTGATTTGTGATAATGGATTCAATTCGTGAGGGAAATTCTACGGTTTGACCACCCCTACTTGACGGATCCAATTATTCATTTTGGAAAGCTCGGATGAGATCATTTTTAAAATCTATTGATGAAAAAGTTTGACAATCTGTCATGTATGGGTGGACTGAACCGACGATTATCGTTGATGGAGTAACTTTCCCCAAACTAATTGATAAGTGGGACACAATTGATTACCAAAATAGTAGCTGGACTAGTAAAGCTATCAATTCTCTCTTTTGCGCTGTCACACTTGAAAAGTTTAGTCGAATTTGCAATTGTGAAGTCGCAAAAGAGGCTTGGGATATCTTACAAACTATTCATGAGGGCACTCCTTCTGTTAAACGCTCAAAACTTCAAAGGCTCACGTCTAGTTTCGAAAACCTTTCAATGAAAGATAGTGAGACCTTTGATGAATTTTATGCAAAGTTGAGTGACATTGTAAATTCCAGCTTCAATTTAGGTGAAAAAATACCGGAATCCAAGATTGTAGGAAAAATTTTGAGGTCCTTGCCCGATCAGTTCCAACCAAAGGTTACGGCTATTAAGGAGGCTCAAGATGTTGACAACCTCAAGCTGGATCATCTGGTTGGAAATCTCCAAACTTATGAGGTACATAGGAATTTCAAAAAGAAACAAAAAGATACTATTGCTTATAGTAGTGCTCATAGAGTTGGAGAGGATTCTTGATGAGGATTGTGAGATAAATTCCAAGATTACGGATGCTTTCGTAAAACAATTTAAAAAATCTTTTCTGAAAAAGAATCCTAATCTTCTGGAATCTACTCATGCTCATAAATCTAAAGGCAAAGATAAACTCAAAATTAATTCTATAGCCAAGAAGGAGAAAGGAAAGGTACAAGGGAACTCTGAAAGAGTCCAATGCTATGAATGCCAAGGATTTGGCCGCTTTGCTTCAGAATGCCCCCACTCGTTTGAAGAAAAAGAAAGCCCTCGCTATCACTTGGGATGATGAATCAGAATCTGATGAAGATGAAAGTGAAAATGAAGATCAAGGCGAAGAGGGACATAAACAATTCCTTGCTTTCATGGCGGCTTCCAAACCTGAAGGACGAACAGAGTATCCGAAGAGGCTGGTTGAGAATGCCACTGATGATGAATCCTCGGGAAGTGATGATGAAGAGCCTGAGCAAGCTTATGAAAAGTTATATAAGGAATCTCTTAACTTATCCAAATTAAATGACAAAACTCACTATGAGACTCAAAGCATGTGAAAGTGAGAGTGTCAAACTAAAGGAGGAGAGTTTCCGAGGCTAGGATTGATGCCATCAAGATAGCTAATGATCGACAAGCTCTTTGTGCAAAACTCTTGACTTGTGGGACAGAGAGGAATGAGCTACAGCAAATCTATGCAATGTATGAAGAAAAGATTGAATCTCTTGAGATGTCTCAAGTTGCCTTGGAAGAACTAATGATCAAGAAAGAGGAAGAACTCAAGTGTGCTATGGCTACCATTGGTCTTTGGAATAGAGGATCAAAGACTTCGGACAATATCATTGGGTCTCATCAATTTGTTCTGACAAGAGTGGCATTGGCTTTGGTGGTAAGAAAGAGCAAAAACAGAGTGCTTCCACATCTCATGATACAAGAACTCAAGGAAAGGGAGAACAAAAAATTCAACATTAGAATGGACTTCTCAAACTTCCTAGAGTTGGTAAGGCAAAAGAAAAGAAGGTACACCTGTACACCCTGTGTTTATTTGTCATCATTGTGGTATGCATGGTCATATTCGCCCTTATTGTTATAAGTTGCATAGGAGAGTGTCTTATAGAGATGGAAGAAATTCCAACATCTCGTGGGGTAGGAGACACTTCATTGGTGGTAATGAGGTTAAGGGTCATATTAAACCTCGTTATTTTGATATGCTTGAGACCAAACATGGAGCGAGTTTGCATTTGCCTAGCTCTATGAATAGGAAGTTGGAAACCATGTCAAGACGGGTTCTCATTGAAGGGGAAGGGAATCACAACGTCAAGACACCACCCAAGAACCGCAATTCTCACAACCTTGTTCATACTAAAGCGGTTTGGGTAAGAAAACTTGATTTGTGTTAATTTATTTATTAGTTTTGGTTTTTGGGTTTCTGTATGTTTTTTTTTTTTTTTTTTTTTTTTTTGAGTCATTTAGTGTGTGCGTGTTCGTTCTCTGTCTTGCTTTGTTTAGAAAAAGAACAAACATGAAAAAAAAAAATCCCAAAAGATTTTCCTAGTATGGTTTTGCAAGCTTGAAATTTTTGAGTGGTCCTTGGTGCATATTGGAATTGATGAGAATATCCATTACATGTTAATATGTGTATGCTTTCTGTGGTCATTACTCATTTCGGAGTGTGTGTTCTTTGATTAGTATGTCTCATTCTGTACACACTCTTGGATTACCAAATATTGGAGTCTTCCGCCTTACTGATCTTTTTTCTCTATGGACTTCTGGCATTGTATCTTTTGCTTTTCTAGAGGAATTGACCTATACTAGCATATCATGGGTGATGTTTGAGTCTCTTAACCATCTTCCATCTTTTTGCATCTCCATGGCTTTCCCCTCTGTTCTTTGTAGTCCAGGCATGAGGAAAAGGCTACCTCAGAGTCACCACCAGGGCTATCCTTGTTATATCCATGCTTCTCTGGTTCGGTTTTCATACTCTTGAGCGTGTCAGCCGCCAATGAGTGTGCAAAAGAAAAGAAAAAAATGTGCACAAGAAAGAAAAGAAAAAAAAATGTGCAAAAGAAAGAAAAGAAAAAATGTGTGAAAAAAAAGAAAGAAAAAAATTCATTGATTGAGGGGGAGCCTCCGCTTTTACTCACCAAATTACCCTTGATTCCTAGCGGTTTGACTTTCCTTTGTTGTTCTTAGATTCTCTTGTCGAAGGTCCAACTTTCATGTCACTACTAGGATTGAATCTAGTGTTTCTCGAACTCCAAGAGTCACACATACACTTTTCTCATGGGATCTATGCTTTTCACATGTGGCATCACTTTCTTTCATAGGAATCTTCTACAGACCGTGCACAGTGTGTTTTCAGTAATTGTGCTTCTTGGATAATCTTGTGTGTTTAAGATTCAAATCTGAAATTCCTTGCTTGCTCCACCATATTATTTTTGTCAGTTTCTTCTTGTTCATTGTTTTCTGTACAGTGTTTGTGGTTGCTTTGAGTAAAAGAGAGATTGGCTTTAGTTGGTTTGCATGATGTTATGCACTGCGTCTTTATTATTTCCTTCTTGCATGCTCCTGATATTTACATAATCTTATCATTGCTTGTGTAGTTTATGATCTTGCTTTAGTTAATTAAGCTTCCTTTGTCAATTCATGACAAAAAGGGGGAGTAATGTTGTCCGGTGCATGTGTCTTAGGATTTCATGTAGTCATGCCATGTGTCGGGTGCATGTGTCTTAGTTTTCAGGTTTTCATGCTACATGTTCTTAAAATCTCCAAGTCGCATCTATTCATGTTTTCCATCTCAGGCCTTCAAATGCTTCAAGATAATCTAGCCATATGTTTTTGCTTTTTCATATACTCTTGTGGGACTAATAGTTGTTTTGGAGATTGTGGCATTAATACCTGTTTTGCAGATCTTAAACCTTGAGAAAGAAGTTTGTGTTTGTTGGCTGTAATGGGGTTGGGGTAATTAGGATTTTATTTGTTAGGTGTGTTTTGTCACGGCATTGCCAAAGGGGGAGATTGTTAGGTTTTTATTCTTGGCAATTCCGTTTGACAAAACTTCTTTTAGTTGTACTTATTTTCGCACTTTTTGTTTCAGTGAGACTATGAGTTTTTAGATGCGAATCCAACCCGAATTGTGCCTTGCAGAGAAGTTTGTGATGTTAATGCTTTCAAGATTGCCACTTCGCTGATTATGATGGGGATCGAGCTGCCCGGTCAGCTAGCGGGGGTCCAGGAGGGCAGCGCCCCTTGGCGGGTCTGGGGCAGCGCCACAGTGAGGTCGAGGGGCAGCGCCCCGAAAGCAAAATGCAAAAGTGCATTCCAAAGTTGCTTGTCCACTCGAGCGAACATTCCCCCGCTCGAGCGGAGATTGGTGAGTTCCAGAAGTATGCGTGTCTGCAAAAATACTGTGATCCGTGTGTTTTCACGCTCGAGCGTTGAAATCCCTGTTCAAGCGTACATCCTGGTTTGGAACACGTCATATAGTGTCCCCGCTCAAGCGTCCATTCCCACGCTCGAGTGGACCTCGCGATTTAGATTCTATAAATTTGCATGTTGCTCCAAATCTAGGGTTACGCCTCCAGATCTTCTTCTTGGGTTCTAGGGTTTATATCTGGAGCTATTTTGCTAGATTTCTTTGATGTTTTGATTGAGTATTCAACTCATGGTTTAAAGAGTATACATCAAAGGATTATTTGTTTATTCTACACAAAAGAGAGAGTTATTCTTCGGTGGATTCTGAAGAATTCGAGCCTGAAGCTTTGGTGGATTCTGGAGTGGCTCATCATCAAGACAATTCTGAGGTGAAGACGGGGTTGGAAGAGGCACATAGGGGTTGGTTCAATTTGGGCATGGATTCGCTAGGTAATTGAGAGTATACCTGTGTAATTCCTTTATGTCTTTTTAGTGGATTGTTTTGTGGCTTTTGCCTGTGGTTTTTTATCACAATTGGAGGTGTCCAATTGTGGTTTTTCCATGTAAAACCGTTGTGTCGATTTGTCTTGATTGTTTGATTGGGATTGTTATATATTGCTTAAAATTTATACATAATCACAAATCAACATCTAGAGGACTTCTAGATTTTTCAAGTTGTGCTAGAACCTCCTCAAAAAACAATATTCTTGTGAAAAGGATGATGAGTTCAATGATTTTTGTATAGAGCGTCATGGCTTTTACAAAAGTTTTGCCAGAAGTTGAATCATTAGATGTGGTTGATGATTCTATGTCATCTTACATGCAAGGAGATTGTGAGGGAACTTGGCTCGATAATCCATGATGAAAAAAAAAAAAATGGCTTTGTAAGAATGTACGTCTAAGTATTGTATTTTCATGTTAAAATGTTTGACTTATATTCATTTTCTTCATGTCTTTATATTTAATTGTCTAACTCTTTGACATTTTTTTCTTAAATTTTTATTTTATTTTATTCACAGGATGGATACTTCTCATGTCCCGCCTACTAATAGAGAGGATGCATGGTTACCAGCAACAGAACCAACATCTAATAAAAGAAAAGGCAGAGGTTCGACAACATTACCAGATGTCATAAAGGATAGGAGTTCTGGTGTACGAAAAGCCATTGACTATAACGAGAGTGGTCAATTGATTGGAAACAATTCAATCAAATGTTCAAGCTATCATGGGGTGTTGGCTCGCACAATGATTCTGATATGCTATAAAGACTGGTTTGAGGTGCCAGCTGAACTGAAAGAAAAATTATGGAGTTGTGTGGAGGTAAGTAAGACACTTAAACATGTATTTAAGTGCAATCAAAATTAGAATTTTATAATGTTATATTTTTTGACTACTTAGTTAACATACAAAGTGGATGAAAGAAGTAAGAAAAATGTGTTATCTTCAATTTGTTCAAAATGGAAGACATTCAAGAAAGAACTTACCAAGTACATACGTGAAAACAAGTCCAATCCTGAGATCATATCAAACCCACCAGCAATTTATGGATTCATTGAACAAAGACATTGGGACTCATTTCTTGAAAGGCGACTATTAGAAGAGTTTGAGGTAAAAATAATCAAACTTTAGTTATTTAAAATGTCAGTATTAAATGCTAGACCCATCAAACTTCGTATAGTTCTGGAATAACAGCGGCATGCCCCTTGTAATCTTGTAAATTTTATGTTTTATTTTATGACTCATTCACCTAAAAAAAATATTAAATGCTATACATTTGGATTACTTTTGTGTGTTACATTTTCAAAGATTTTGAGCTAGGTTCATAAATGGAGACGAAGTCAAAATAAGTATAACCATAGAATTAGTCGAACGGGCTATGCTCACTTTCAAGAAGACTATGTAAGTGGTTATAAATTTTATTATTTAATAACAATTTTGATATCATTATTTTGAAAATTTGATGTATGTTTAATTGATAAAAACGTATGACCGGATCTACTGAAGATTTGGACAGAAGCGTTCTGTGGAAAAAGGCTCGTCAAAATAAAAATGGAGAATATGATGACAAGACAATTATGGAACAAGCTGCGAAAATTGTAAGATATTTGTGTGTATTGATTGCATTTATTTTATATTATCTTAACTGTTCATCTTTCTTATATAGTAATGTAATATTGTAGGATGAGTTGACCAAACAAAAAAGTGATGGGAGTTTAAAGATTGAAGGATGCAATGACATTCTTACTATGGCATTGGGTACTCTTGAATCTTCTAGTCGAGTAAGGGGTGTAGGAAATTCTGTCACACCTACCACCTACTTTCACTTGCCTAGACGTGGGAATCAGTCACATTGGGAGAAGAAGTGTAATGATCTTGAGGCAGTGGTGGTACAATTGCAAGCTAGGCTTAGTGCAGTGGAACAACAAATACCATATACACCAAAATCTGAACATTTTAGTTCAAACATCTTGAGAAGTGGTTATGAAGGAAATTTTCAGCCTGATTTTCTCTTAACAGAAAACAGAGTGAGAACTAAGGATGACATTCCACCCCAAGCTCTTACCCAAAAGATCATAAAGGTGTGTAGCATTTAGAACACCTAAAGTTGTTATATTTTCTAATACTATTAGTAATTTTATTAGTGCTTTTGTTGTTATCTGTGTGTTTGTTATAGAACAAATGTTCAAACACATTGAAAAATGGTGGTAGAGGCAATTTTCAACATGATTCTTTATTAGCAGAAAATATGGTGAGAACTAAGGTCGACATTCCACCTCAAGATCCTAAACAAAATAAGAGAAAGGTGTGTAGTTTTTATCTATTGATGTTATAATTTCTAATATCGTTAGTGATATTATTAGAAGTTACATTTTTAACTTTGTGTTATAGGGCAAACCATGTAAACTCGCGATAGGTTCCATTGAAAATATTGTTGCTCATGGTACGGTGTATGAGAGAATTGAACACAATGAAGCCATTCATACGGTGCCATTAGGAGAATCCAATGTACGTGTGTCTGTTGAAGTTGTTATTCAAAAAAATGCCCCTCTTCTTATACCTATCCCAGATGAGATGCTTATTGTTGGAGAAGCAGTGGGATTTTTTGTTGCTTGGCCCAAAAATCTTGTATTGGTCAGTGATGAGGTAAAATATTCAAACTTAAAAACTTTATTACAGTTTCTTAAAGTTAAAGTTGACTTATATTTGTTTATTTTGAAAATTTTAAACTTAGGGAGCTTCAATTAATGTTGAATGTGGAAAATATCAAGAGTCCATTCAATCTTTTGTTTCATTAGTTGAGCATATCAAGTATGATGAAGCCATAAACATTCCACTAGAGAAAAACATATTTGGGGAGGAGATCAATATCCAACTTCAAAGAGTAGACATGGAGTACATATGTTATGTAAAAGAATTATCTGTTACATGTATCATGTTGTACATAAGCTAAGGAAAATTTGCTACATCAATAGTTATTTCTGTAGATTTTATGAATTACGAATTTAATTAAAATTTGTTTATTTTATTAGTCATCTCCATCAAGTGTTGAAGGTTTCCAATTGGAGGAAACAATTTGTATTTGTTAACCCTTGTGTCGTTAGTGGAAAAACTATGGCTGGGAAGAAATCAAAATCAGTGTTGCTTGCCAGAAGATTAGAGGAGGCTATGCTAGAACAATTGATTTTAATTCCTTATAATATTGGGTAATTATCTAAAACTATTTATTTCATGTGTTCAAATGATAATAAACTTATTAAACTTATACTTGTGACTTGTTCAATTGTAGGTACCATTGGATATTGTTAGTCATTGATCTAGCATTGATGATTTTGTACTTGCTTGATCCGATTAATTCTAAAATAAACACAAGCTTTGAAATTGTAATAAACACGTAAGTTTGGCTAGTTCATACATTTTTAAGCAATTTGAGTTACTCTAAAAATATTTTGACATCTGGAATTTCTTTTGTAAAGTGCTTTGAAAATTTATGAAACTACCCAAAGGAGGAGGAGGACCAATCCAATTTGGAAAGTAGTTCAAGTAATCAATATCATTTTCTCTAATTTTATCATACTTATATTTATGCTAATGATTGTTCAACTTGATCATAACACTTTATATATAGTTTCTAATAATAATGAAAATGTTTTTATGTAGTCCCCGCAACAACCTACAAACGTGGAATGTGGGTTTTATGTAATGCGGTGTATGAAAGACCTCATTAGAAATCAAAGCATCCTAAGAAAACAAAATGTGAGATAAATTCTAAACTTTTATTACTATTATATTCATGATACTTGTACATCTTCTTCATCATCTAATTGTTTGTAAATAACCTCTTGCAGTTCAATGGAAAAAAGACTTACACAGAAATCGAACTTGATGAAGTGCGAGTTGAATGGATTAATTTCGTACTAAAGAATATGAGTTGAAATCCGATGTAAGTATGATATAACTTCCGTTCTTTAAATTACTAATCAACAATTTCTTTAGTTGGTAAAGAATATATAATCACTTCAAGATTTCATTTTAGATTTGTTGATTCTATGTATATTTGGTTTTATGACTTTAAAATATCTGCTCATACATTGAAGATTTTCATTTGGATTTATTGATTCTATGTATATGTCATATTTATATATGGCAATCCAAACATTTTATATTAGTAACAATCAAAGTTGTCATTTCTTTTCTATTGATGTAGGAGATGAAGAGTCAGTGTGATGAGAAAACGTTCGATTTTTGTCTTTTGTAAGTCTCTACAAAAATATTAAGTTTATTCATATGCTTCTAGCGGTTTCTGAATTAATTTGTGTTTTTATTTTTCAGGTCAGAAATTTTTTGGAGAAATGCAAAATATGGTCAAAGATTTCAACAACTTAGTTTTTTCAAGTTTTTTCTTTCTTTTTAATATATGTAAGCACAGTTAAAAACTTTTTATTAATTCCTTTGTATAGACTTTTTGAACATTTAACTTTCATTTATGAAATATATAACGTTATTCCATTCAATATATGGTTGTGATTCAAAATATAGTATATAGTGTGTATTACATTCTTCAAATACATATAACATGTGATCTTATCTGATTATTAATCACGTGTTTTATTAGATATTAATCACACTTAAAATATGTAATCTAAATGTTCATTATCACATGTTTTATTAGTTATTAATCACACTTAAAATGTGTGATCTAAAGGTTTTTAATCACACTTAAAAGGTGTGATTAAAAATGACCCCTTTTAATCACACTCCCAAAGATCACACTTTAATAAAACTTAAAAGGTGTGATTAAATAACAAACATCACACAAAAGAAGTGTGATCTTTATCTGTTTTGTAGTAGTGACTGCCGATGAATTTTTTCAAACAAGCAAAATCAAACTTCACTACATCAACTTGACAATATAGCCGAGTCATTCGATGATTTGATTTGATTATTTCCTTTTTGTTCTCTACATTGCTTGATCTAACAATAGAATTGCCTGATCCAAGATCTCTCAGGTCTTATTTGGGAACAAGTTTTTTTTTGTAATTTTTTGACTTTTTGATTAAAATATGAAATGAAAAAAATGAGTTAGCTTCTCTCAAATTTGTCATTTCAACTTGAAAGAGTGTGTTTAGACTTATTTTAGAATTGATTTTGGTGATCCTTGGACTCCACCAACACCACCGAACTCCAAAAGCACCACCCAATGATGGATCTAGGGGAATATAGGCGGGAGCGACTGTAACCCCCAAAAATTTTAAAAATATCATATATTATACTAAAAAATTTAAAATAATTAAAAATTAGAGGGATTTGCGCAACCAAACATACTTTTGCCCCCCATATTGATAATCTTGGATTCGTTCTTGGCACTATCCATTGTCAATGGCCGGAGACCACCTCCATCAACGACTCCGTCACCAGACTTTCTCTCATGACAAAACCATCACCGGGCCAATCCCACCGTTCATTTGTGATTTGAAAAACCTCATTGCCATCGATCTGTACTACAATTACCAGGGCCGGCTCCGACTTTTCCGGAACCCAAAGCGAACCTTAAATGTAGAGCTTTTCATACATATTAAAAGAAAAAAAATTTGCGATGAAAAGATTATATATACAAATAATTTTTTCTTTCATATTCAAAATATATTTTTAGAAAGCATGACTTGTTTGATACGTTTACCAAAAATTACTAATATCATTATTATAATGCTAAGTTGGTCTTCAACTATAACAAATCAAATAATCAATGAAATGAGACATAAAATAAAATAAAATAAAAATCATGTCATCATAACAGAAAAAAAAAAAAAAAAAAAATCATCTAATCATCATCAAACAAATTTTTATTCAAATAAAAATATGAACACATACCCATTACAAATATTGTAACTTGAAACCCTATTTTATATTGCAAATATGATATGAGATTTACCATCATAATTTAGTAAATAAAAAAAACAAAAGAAAAAAATAATACAAAAAAAGTTCATAAACATAATAGTTCCCAATTAATGTCAAAAAGTTTAGATGAATAGTTCTATAAAAATTAATAAATAAATAAAATAAAAAAGAAAATAAAGTACCTTCGATGCTTATGATAGATTACACCTCCAATTTTATAGTCTTGGGACTTTAATATAGTGTCGCTCTTACTCGTAGGGCTTGAAAGTTTTCTGTATTGTTCCCCCAATTCTTACAACCGAGGGAGACCCATCAGGTAAGTCAAAACTTTGCTTTTATACTATTTACACTTGGGCCTCAAAAGTTATCAATTTTGGAGGTTTTTCTAATTCAGATTGGGCCTTTTCTAAGAAACAACTTTGGACCTTCAAAATTCAAGTCGGCCTATTTTTACAGATGTCTAATTTGGATTGGGTCTTTTTATTAAAAAAAAATGGGCACTTACCGGTATGTCTCATATACAAAATTCAAACTCTATCTAATTCTAAAACAAAACACTTGCACCAATAGTCCTATATATTTTTAATTGTTACCAATAAAAATCATTTTAAAAAAAAATTTAAGACGTTACTATATCCCACTACCATTAGATTTTCATCAGACGGTCACTGGAGGCTCGCTAGAATGTTCAACATCACCGAAAGTTGCCAGAATGTCTAGAACATTCGTTGGACATCATGAATATCGTCGGAGATTCACCGGAATGTCCAAAATATTGTGAAAAAAAAAAAAGAACAAATAGATAAATTAGAACGAAAAAAATAGCAAAATGATAACTGGAAGGGAAAAAAAATGTAACAACAACAAACAACAATAATGAAAAAAAAAAAAAAAAAGACCATATGTTATTTTTCAAATTTTACAAGATTTAAGCAAATAATTTTCAATATTGATCAAACTGAAAAGTAAGATTTGAAACTGTAAAATTATTATAGTTTCAAAGCATGATTCTATTAAACATTTATTCTTATTAATCAAACTGAAACATATGTTACGAACTAACAAATTTTTGTAGTAAAAGCATGTTATGAAAATGCAGAATTTTTTAGTTTTAAAGCATGTTATGAAACTATAAAATTTTGCATCTTTAAAGTATCATTCATTTCAGCACTAAAAAAACTGAAACTGAAAAATTTTACAGTTTTTACTACCTGTAACCAAAAATAGAAAATAACTTTTTCAGAACTTCAAAATTTTCTCCATTAAAACAGGAAAAGAGAAGTGTATAGTAGAGAAAAAGTAGAAAAAACAAGGAGAGACAGATATAAAGAGAGGATTGTATTCCGACAACTATTTTTGGTTTAGATCTAGTCGGATTTGATGTAGATCTACTCATTTTCTTTGTTGGAAACTCATTTCCTTCGTTGTCGGTAAGGGTGAAGTAAAGTGTCGGTGATCAGTGGTTGTTTTTGAACCTCAATCGATGATAATCGTTAGTTGCGGTGACTATATATCAGAAAAAGAAAGAGAACAAGAAAGGCATGGTCACCGATTGCTGGATATTAGAAAGAGATATAAAGAGAAGAAATAAGGCGCGCAGGACCATTGGGTTGAGGCCTTTTTTTTAGCCTTTGTTTGGGGGCCCAAAGCGGTGCTTTGAGGGCTTGCCCCCAAAATCGGGCCTGACAATTATATTGCTAGACCATTCCCTATAGTTCTCTACAACTATTCAAAGTTGAAATATATAGATCTCTCCCTAAACTTATTGGTCACCTCATTCCCAATGATGTTAATCGGCTTTTAACCTAACTCCAGATCCTCAACCTCAATGGCATCAACTTCACCAGTGACATCATAGCAGCCATCGGGCTCTAGAGCTCAAAGCCCTTCGATTTTTCAAAATGAGTTCAATGGCTCTTTCCTTTCAGAAATCAACAACCTCTCAAATCTTGAAATGTTGAGTTTTACTTAGTTGAGAAAACTTAAACAACTCTTGATAATAAAAAATAAAAAAAAAAAAAAAAAATTAAGGTTGATCGAAGAAATCCAAAAATCAATTAGGAATTTAACAAAGCTCGAGGAATTGGACTTGTCAAACAATAACTTGACTAGTACAACCCGAGCGGTTTGTTTCTACTAAAATATTTGTCAAAATTATTCCTCTACAAAAATCACTTGTTTTGTACTATTCAAAGCCCTAACCTCATTATCAAACTTGATATGTGCGAAACTCAAATGGGTCACCATTACATTGAATTCGTTCAGATGCTCAGCCACTGAAACACCTCAAATTAAACAATCTGGGCATTAAATAAATTTTATTTGAGGCAGAGGGTTTTTCATACATGTTTGAGAGGGTCTCCATGAGACCCACTGTAGTCTTCTCCTTCGCAATGTTAAATGTAACGTTAGCTTAATAACATCCAATGCTTGTTTATCAAGAAGACTCCAATCATCATCCTTCATCATTTCTGGTTTTGACCTTAAAAGCGGTTGATATATATATATTTTTTTCTGATACAGATAGTCTTCAATCTATATCTTCCAAAATCTGAAATTTGTGCCATTGAATATATTGATTTTGACCTTTCCTTTGTTTGTAGCCATTACTTCCACTCAAAGCAAAGCTCTGACATTAGTTGTTAGAAAATTACCTCTTCCTAATCAAGATCAGTAAGATACGAAATAACAAACAAGAAAGACAAAATAAATCAAAGAAATCATACGCACACACGATTTACATGGTTCACCTTAGAATACGACTGCATCCACGGCTGTCGTAATTTTCACTAAGATCAAAAAACAATACAACTCTCTTACAAAAAAAAATCCCTTCATCTATTTATAAGTATAAAATTAAGGCTATGCGGAAGTAACAAGAAATTACCAAAATACCCCAAAAAATTTGGTAAGAGAGGTCCCCAAACCTCCCATTA
Source organism: Camellia granthamiana (assembly GCA_036172215.1). NCBI lineage: Eukaryota > Viridiplantae > Streptophyta > Magnoliopsida > Ericales > Theaceae > Camellia > Camellia granthamiana. The sequence goes on from CM069904.1 coordinate 129,773,037, forward strand.
TACCTAGGACCTAGTGAACAGTACTTGTCAGGTCCACAAAACCCAATAGGAATTACAATGTAAGGATAAATCGTTCTTAGACTATTTAATTGAAAATGATATGTATCTCATATTTATTGTCATAGAATTAGATGTCTATTTTAATAAATCTCATGTTTAATTAGGAAATTATGAAAATGATAACTTCTTAAAAGGCCATTTTATCATTTTGAATTGTTTATAATAGCAATGCGAAATTTGAAATATATTTTATTTTATTTTAATATGACCATTTTAATTATATTTTAAAACTACATTAAAAGTGTATTTCTATTTATGATTTTGCTATTAAGAAAAAGAAAAAGAAAGAAAATACTATTATATATTATGAGATTAATTTAAACATGTTTAAAAAAAAATCTAACGTGTTTAAAAAATATATTTAAAAAAACAAAAGAAAGAAATCTTATATTTGGATCAATTTCATTATGTAACTAGCTAATTAAAAGTATAGTTGAGTTCATCAATTTCTATCCTACATATCCCATGTGATTAAGTTATTCTACATATGTGGAACTTTTAGTCCGACTGAACTATTAATCCAAACTTATCTTTTTTTAACCAAATGTTTGGACTATTTATTTTGATAAATATGGAGTCCAATTCCATACCTAATCTCATCAAACAACGACCCCCTTAAGATACTGAGATTGGTTGTTGAGGGATTTAAACAAAGGAATAAAGAATTGTAAATCCACAATGCTTGGGTCAAGTAATGTGATGTAAGAAAGGAATTCAGTCAGTGGAGGAATTCTCTTTCCCTCTCTATTATTTTATTCCTTTGATTTACTCACTCACAAATGTTCACAAATGTTTATTACTTAATATCTTGCTCTTATTTTTGTCATATATCTAATTTTCTAAGGAAAGTTGGTTTTTTTTTAAACGGCGTTTATTTTTAATTAATCCAATTCATCCTCTTGGATTCGGGATAGGCTCCCCTCTATACTTTATTTCTCTATGTCTTTTCATACTCTTCTTATGAGACTTAATTCTAAACCCATACTAATTATTCGAACCATCTATCTCGTAGATTTTGCAATAAAGGCCATTCATACAAAAAATTAATTTCATCGGATATTTATAAACATAAGAAAAAAAATCACATTTTGTTTTATAAAATGAATAACAAATGCGATTGTACTTAAACCATTTATTTTTTAAAATAAAATGTTATTTATTCATATGTTTATAGTTGTTCGATGAAGTTAATTTTTTGCATGAATAACTTTTATTACAATGTCTACAAAATAGACAATTTGAATCATCAATGCGAGTTTAGAATTGAAACCTATAAAAAAAAGTACATAAGCATAAAGAGATGAGATATGAAGCTTGTTCACCAACCCTCATCTTCGGTAACAAGTTTCAATTTTGTAAACTTGCTACTGTATCTTCAGTAGCAATTGGAAGATTTTTGCATTTGCATATAGGCAAAGCCTAATTCCATAGGCTTGCCAACTAGAAATAAGGATAAAAGACAACTTTAATTCTTAAAGTATGCGTTTTTTATTATTTTAATTTCTTAAATTTTAATTTTATCATTTTGATTATGAAAATTGTCAATTTGAGTTAATTTAGCCATATCTCTAACGTTTGTTTACATTATTAATGGAAAAAATATTTTATCTAAAAGACAATTTTGGTCCCTAAAATATGCATTTCTTGTCATTTTAGTCCCATACGTTCTAAATTTTTGTCATTTTGGTCCTCAACATTGTCAGTTTAAGCTAATTTAATTTGAGCTAGGATCAAATTGCCTCAAATTGACAACATTGAGGACCAAAATGACAAAATTTAAAACTTGAGAGACTAAAATGACAAGAAACACATACTTTAGGGACCAAAATTTTCTTTTATCCATATTTTTGTTATCAATATATATTGACATTAGACCTATCACCAAATTGACTTAAATTGACTATTTTGATGATCAAAATGACAAAATTAAAACTTAAGAGATTAAAATGAAAAACAACACATACTTGAAGTATTAAAACTGTCTTTTATCCTAAAAATAATGTAACTCTAACTACACATAAATGAATTATAGAAAAATATTTAAAATGTATATGTCAATAGGTAGCATTCACTAGAGGTATTCTTTTTTGTCGATATCTTTTTCTTTTATTTATTTATTTTTTATCGGCACATTTGTCGCTATCTTTACTAGTTCACTAGAGATAGGTCTCATCATACTAACATATACATTATATATAATAAAGTAAATTTATTCAACAAAAATGAGAAAAATAATTTTATGATGACTTTGCTTTGTTTTATTTATTTATTTATTTATTTTACCATAGATGACTCTGTTTTCATACTTTGTTTTGTTATGTGTCAATACAACATTGCACTGCTAGAAAAATGACTTCTAGCGGCGTTTTAAAAACGCCACTATATGTATGAAAAACGCCGCTAATTCCTTTAGTGACGCTTACCACCAAACGTCAAGGACGCGACCGTCGCTATAAGTTTATGGCGCTTTAAAAACATCGTAAAATTAGTATAGGCGGCGTTTATAAAAACGCCGCTAAATGTGGCAGCCAATGGCAACATGATGTCACACAAGCATTCAGCGACGCTTCACAAACGTCGTAATAGCTTTTTTGTTATTTTAAAAATATAACTATAGTGACGTTTTGAAAAACGCCGCAATAGATTTTTTTCCTTTTTTTTTTAAACTACTAATTTTGTAAGATTTAACTTCAAAAATATACCTGTAAAATAGCAATAATGAATAAAACTTTGTACAGGCATATTTCTATGAGATTACTATTCCCTCACATCTATAATAGTACCCAATACAACATCCTTCAAGAAAAAAATCCAATAAGTTCAATCCCAACATCATTCTACCTGTGTATGTTTTATCTTGGGCAAAAGCATTAAATAGAGAGAGTATAATATCTACAGAAAAGCTCATCATCAACAATCCAGTAGAAATTAAAAGAAACAAATGCCAAAGGAATCAAATTACATCCCGCCAAATGCATTTAAATTGTTTATTGATAGAACATTTCTAGAACACATCAGAGGATTTACAAAGAACCCACAAAAGAAAAATAAAATAAAATTTGTGATTTCTCAAATCAATGTCTTCAATTTGGAATGTTCACCATCTCAGCTTGGCTGGGAAATACTGCAAAAAAATTCACTAATTAAGAATGCGAAAAATCACGATAAAAAAAGAAAAAATTCGAAAAATAGATGTGCATAGAAACTGGTCACGGAACTCATAAGATGCTCCTTGTGAGTGAACTGTTCTGTAAATGGTTTCTACACACCTAGTTTCCTGACTAGTGTAGTGCTCACCTTCTCAATAAGAGAAAGATAGTATGGCTTGACCTTCTCGACATCAATGCGCACTTTGCTTTTACTATAGAGGTCATATTTGCTGCATAAATTCGAGAAAGTTTATGCAAAACAGTAAACTTTGTTAGTTATATTGGACACATGAAATTAAAAACAAAATGCTAAAAAAAAGGGGTTACTTGAAAATTTTCAGCCACTTCAAATTCTCAACATCATCCGTATTCATCAAATGTGTGTATGCTCCTGACTTGTGTAATGCTGCAAGATGAATGATCCAGATATTCATGTTATTCATTAAAATAAAACTAATTTTGGAATTTGAAAAAAATATTTTGGCATAAATGCTTACGATAAAAAGAGTGGTATCGGATGATGAACAATGCAGCTGGAGGCAAAGTCGTTCCATTTTCCTTAGCCACCTGAAAAATGAAAATCCGAATTACATTAACAACCTGTTTTTGTAGCATTAAAGATCAAAATTTGACTAAATACTTGAATATTTTCTAAAGGGGTGAAACTGAGGCACATACCAAATACATGTAATCATCATGCCCCCACGATATCATTACATTATCTAGTCCACAACCTTCTGAGTAAATTCCATTCTTGGTGCTGTAAGTAGAATTTTCTCTAAAATGAGTAAATTCCATTCCACTCCACAAAGCTGAATTCCTAACATAATCAAATGCCCATGACAGATACAGCAAGCGAACTGTCAAGCAAGAAAACAGAAAAATAATAAAAGAAATATGGACAATTTACCCATTTGCAGTGATATAAAGGGATAAGCTCTTCTCCTCTGAATCCCCACCTTTGCACTACAGTAAAAAACATCTATACTGGAAGAAAAAAGAATGATCCAATCCACTTTTCTTCTGTTTTAATAAACAAATATATAACACACCATGTTTAATGTACTTTTAACTAATTGGTTAAATACTACTTAAATAATTCCCAACACATAACAAGATTGTACATTCAAACAATCAAATAAACACGACTACATAAGTGTAGCAGCATATATTACATAGGTTTCAGATAAAACAAACACAATATAGCTTCCAGGAACAAATTTTGGAACAAACAAAGCATACCATTGGGCAAATTAAGTGGTTGTACTGCCCTGGTTTACAGAGATTGCTATCTCCTCCATTTTCCTCCTCAAAACCTTCATTTCTGCCAAGTCAATACCATTCTCTTCTAGGATCTCCCCATAAAGTTGAGAAACTAAAGCAATTCAAAACACCATACTCTCAATAACCCTTCAAACAAAAATATATACATAAAAACACAAAGAGACACATATATGTGGATTTAAATTGGAAAAACCTAGTGTGTGGATATTGGCATCAAAAACAGAGGAACACCTGTGATTTTTAAGAGAGAAAAGGTGAATCTTTGATACAGGTTTAGAAGGAAAAGTAGAGAACATGAATCTTTTGGTGTGGAAAAGGTACAACAATAAAAAAAAATATACAGGTAACAACATTATCCAGAAAAGAGTACCTCAATAACTGATAACCGATGCTCTGTTCGAATTCTTGACCTAAACACACGTTAGCAACAGAATAATTAAACACAAGAAATAGTGGAATAAACCAATTTATGGAAAGTAGCAGAAGAACCCAAATGCACAAACTACAGAGCCAGACAGATCATAAACAAGGTAAGGAAGGAGGGCTAGACAGATCATAATATACTCACTTGCCAAGTTTTTTCCATTCCACTGCAAAGGATCTCCAAACATATGAAATAGAAGTCTTCATTATTCAAAGATCGCATAGTCATCATCGACAACCTTGGTAATTGACTTTTGGGGTTTAAGCAACCAATTCTTATGGGCCATGATCCTCTGCCTAATCCAAATCTCACTAAATGCCAGTATCCAATTCTAAAGCACCCCATATAAAAGCAATAAACATATTTATGGAAAAATTAAGGTGCAAGACCTCACCTTTGTTCCACATGAAATCAATACCTTCCTCTTCACTCACATCTGCAGGTGAAGGGATACATCCCAACTGAATCCAAGTATTAATTATAATCTCAAGCCTATCTTGACAACGAGAAATGGATAATAAGAAGCAATACTACAAAGCATTCTAAAGAGAATACAGACATTTCCTTCATCCCTGAAACAATGGAGCATTGTTGGAGAATATGTACTCCAACGGGGACTCATTTCCAAGAACATCACACAAAGGAGTTGGGGAATTTGTTTCTGTGGGTGGCTTGAAGCAAGCAATGGCACAGTAAAAATGATGTGGTTTGTCGCAGGCAATGGCACAGTAATTACTGATTACCCATTGAAACTGGTTTTGAATTTTGATAGCAAGACAACCAAAAAAAAAAGGGTTGATTAATGAAAGAAAAAAAAAATCAAGAGAATGTAATGCATAAACAAGTTATCTAATGGAGGCATGATATCCAAACATTTTTAGGAATCTATCAATAAAACATTTTTCGAGCATTAGCTTGTCAGGCACAATTTACCTATAGGAGACTAAAGCCAAAAACTTGAGATAGTACATGAGGGGAACTCATCAAATAGGGAGCAAAATTTACATTCTTTAAAAACACAAAGTAGTCTCAATATGTGAGCAACACCTTTATTGAAGTTCTCATATACACACCCAATAATGTCAATAGAATGACTGTTAGTTTAGTACAAGCGTAAAAGACCAACCTTAGTTAATGTCTGCAGATGAACATGCTTCAAACCTTGATAAACTCCAATGAGGTCGATTGCTGAGAAGATTGGGCACACAACAAAAGACAAACTTGCTTGCAACCTTTCATATTAATGACAAATTATCAGTTAGGGAGCCAAGTAAAGCATAAGTGCCATCATCACATCAGCAAATTGGATACATCACATCAGTTAAAAAGTCATAAATTTTTTATACCTTTCAATCACATATTCATGGGGAGCACAAGTTATATAAAATAGAAATTTTTAGCAAACTAATCAATATTAAACATATTGCAATATAATGTAAACAGGGGAAAAGAATTCTACAATGTTGAATTGCAGCAGTAAGATGTACAATATGGTCAACTTAGCTATCACAAAAGGCTGGGACGATCATAGAATATCAATTTGATGAAGATTAACAGTGGCACTATGGAACTTATTTAAAATCTGAAGATGAAAAGTAAAAACCTTAGATTGGTTCTGAACAAAATGTTCAAGGCGCAAGCATAAGACCAAGGCTATCGAAGCACACTATTTGAATCTGAAACCCAACCAAAGATGATTTCAGTTATATAAATAAGATACAAAGCACAATACACTGAATATGATAGGAAATCTATAACCTGTGCATTTGCAGAAACTTCACCAAGATTATATGCTACTGCAAAACTTCGATGAATAGCAGTCTACAAATCCAAATATGACAACATTTAGACTCCATGTAATAAGGTGAAAGCCAACTTTATGATTATCCAACAAATAAAATTCTAAACATCAGACTGCTCAGAATTAGAATTTATCTAGCGGGTAAATCAGCTGAAAACATTCATATCATATCATTAACAACTAAAAATCCTTGAGGAATGACAGCGAGCCAAATCGGTCCACCTAGGGCACCAGGACCAACCGATAACAAGGCCGATCATGACAGCGAGCCAAATCGGGACTGAGGAGAGTAAAGCGTCGAGGAATGTCTCGGCGAGGCCTGGGCAGTGTAGAAAATAGATCAAATCGAAGAAGCTCTACTCCATTATCGATCAGTGTCTATACAGATACGTGTATGTACATGAGAGAATCGATAAATATACATATATGTATATGTATATACAAAGTGGAAGAGATAAGAAGATGAGGTGCTAAGCCATGGAAGCTTGCATAGATGTTGGTGGCGGTGGAGCTTTGAAATCGAGAGAGAAGAGAAATCAAAATCGCTCTGAGATGAAATCAAAGATGAATCTCTGAGAGAGAGATCTAGAGAGAGAATCGAAATCGGGGTGGCAGTGCAGACCGATCTGAATCGAAATCGCGGTGGCGGTGCAGATCGATCTGAAATCGGTGAATCTGTGAGATTTGAATCGGTGAATCTATGAATCTCGCTACCTCGCCGGTGCAGATGGTGGTGGAGGTAGAGATTCAAAATTGGTGAATCTGTGAGATTTGAATGTGAGATTCAATGTTTAGAGAGGATTGAGAGAGAGGCGACGTGAGGATAAGGGTTTAGAGAGGATTGAGAGGTCTGAAGACCTAAGGGTTTACAAAGGCATTATTATCAGATTCAAAATAGGCGCGTGTGACGTACCGCATTTGAAGGCGTTTTTAAACGTCTTTTATCAGAAAACGGTGTCGTTTTAATTAAACAAATATGCGACGTTTCTAAAACGTCGTTAAATATTAATAAAAATGACGTTTAAGAAAACGCCGTTAAAAAAACGTCACAAAAACCCTTATGTCTTGTAGTGTTGTTAACAAACGTGTAACGCATAATACAAGATCTAAAAGTAAAATATAATCATCATGGCCTTTGTGTGACGAGACATATTAAACAATTTTAATACAAGATAGTGACCCTTTCTATGGTGCAAGCAAGATTGGTTGGATTAATCAAAATATATATATATTTATTTATTTTACAGAAAATTGATGATAAATTCAATTTGAAGATTGCTTGAGGAGTTGGGTCCGTTGGATACTTTCTTTGGGTGAGAAGTATATGTTTTGCAAATTATCGTGGTGAGAAATACATTTTATTATTTTGGAAGATATTTTATTTTTAATTTTGCCATTTTATTTATAATTTTTCTATTTTATTTTTTAACTTATCTGTTCAAATCTTTTTTTTATCTATTGAATTTTTTTAACCTATTTGTTCAAATCTTTTTTTATTTGTTGAATTTTTTAACCTATTATTTTATCTGTTGAACAGATCTAATCAAATCTCTCTTTCTCCATCGACAAACTCAGTATTTGTTCAAATAATATTTTATCTGTTGAATTTTTTTAATCTATTTTTTCTTTTCTATTGAACATATTTGTTCAAATCTTTCCACAAACCCACTATTTGTTTACAATCTTTTTCTATCTCTCTCAACTTCTTCTTTTTGATCTTTGTACCTATTAAAACAAGATAACCAATCTTCATCAACTTCCTATTGGAGGGATCTCACCACTAGCAAGGCCATTCGCAGATGAACTTCCGGCTGCTGGACGACCCCTTCAACGAACCGCCAATGTCACCGCTAGGCACTTTCGGGTGACGACGAAGTCCGCCGCTGCCTCCAAAATGTCAATGATGAAGATGAAGAGACTCTTATGCCAAACAACTCCATCTTTGCTCAGATCTAGCTGAAAGGACATCTCTGCGCCAGTGCAAGTGCGAAGTCACTAATGTCATGTCCAAAACCCTTCACCTCCACAAATCCCTGAATAGTCACGAGAACTCTAGACTCAAGAACGAGATCTTGAAATCCGAAGGGGTGAAAACCCTAGTTTCCTCGGACGAGAACTATCTTCCCGAGCTCGCTCTTTCGGAGAAGCTCGAAGATCTGAACAAGATCGTTGAAGTCAAGTCGAGGTTTGGGAAGAAGTACTCGATCCCACCACCATTTTCTCCTCCTCATCCGATGCTCTCTCTTTGTTTGACGAGGCGGTGCACCCCCAGTCAAGAAGGCGAAAGAGAAATGTACACACACACAGAGAGAGAGAGAGAGAGAAAGAGAGAGTGGTATCTTTGTTTTTCGGATTTGTGGGTTGTCGGAGAGAAGAGATGATAGAAAGAGAAGAGAGAGTTGAGGGAGAAGTTGCAGAGAGGAGGGAGAGAGAGAGAGAGAGAGAGAGAGAGAGAGAGAGAACGAAGCAAGGTTCTAAATCGCGGTATCGGGTAACGTAACGGTATCGATCGCGGAGTATCGGTATCGGTAGTATCGATCGGTATGTATCGGGAATCGGGTGTCGCGGTGGTGAAATTTTAAAAATCATTTCAAAGGTTTTTCAACTTTTTCTTTCCCGTACCGGTCCAAACCGGTGAGTATCGGCCTGTCGCGGCTTGTGTAACGGCTTGTGTAACGCTTACAGGCCGATACGTACCAGGACTCGGCTGATACTCCTGCGATTTTCAATCTCAGTGGTATATCGGCCTGTATCTGTCGCGGTACCCCATTTTTCCGATACGTATCGGCCGATACGTAGCATATCGGCCGATATTTAGAACTATGGAACGAAGAGAGGGAGAGAGAGTTTTTGGACGGATAAAACAAAAACTTTATCTGAGAGAAACTATGACCGGTGAAGATAGTAGAACAAAGAATGAGTAGTTTGGGCATCATACAGAAATATGTCTTTATGGACTGAATAATTTAACGTGTGAATTTTTAAATTAAACAAATTTGAAATTAGACTTTTCAACCGAGCACTTTTTCTTTTCTTTTTTTTTTAAAAAAAAAAATTATACATTCACTTGTACAACTTTGTTAATTGCCACTATAATGTAAATTTAATAATTGTTTCGGATGTGTTATATAAATGTACTTTTTAAATTTTTGGTTAAAAAAAATAGAGAAAAAAAGATGTATGTTTGGGATAACTTTTTGAATTTTTACAAAAAGATGTGTACTAAAATATTGTAGTAAAATCAAAATGACTATTTTACTCTTTTGACTTTTTGGATAATTAAATGCAAAGGGCAAAAATTATTTTGCCCTAATGGCTTCCTCCATAATATACCCTTGCATAATATAAACTTTTTAACTTTTTAAATAATTTTTTAACTTTTTTAATTTATCCCAAACAACACCTTAGTTAATGTTTTCAGTGTGTTATATCCACAATAGTCTCATTTCTGTTGATGGGGAAAAAGTTGACCTTCTTATATTTCTACATCTAGAATCTCACTTCTATCGCGAAATAAGACTATCATAGTTGTATTATTTTTAAGATGGTGCATGGAACACCCATCATCAACCAAGCACTCAGCATTAGAAGTTGTTTGGTTGGTTAACTGTTTTATTAAAAAAATAATAGCTATTGTTAGAATGGTAAATATATACTGTGATATAGACCCCCAGCACCCTCACTCCCCCACACATTTGCAAGAGAGAGGGAGAAGAGAGAGAGGAAAAAAAAACATAATGAGTGGCCAGAAATCAATTGAGAATTCTGGGAATCACAAATTTTGAGGATTCTAAATATTTTCCATATATAAATATAAGTTGTAATAGTTTTCGTTTGATTCTCACTTCTTTCCAATTTTAGATCTAAAGTGGACTAAATTGGATAGTGTCCATGTCTATAGAGCCCGTCATAATTTTATTTTGGTAATTTACATCATTCATTTTGTAAGATCGCTTATGTATATTATTGATGAAAAGATTATATTGATTTGATAGTCATATTCTTTTCATTGTATCGTTTATCACCCAAAAAATTGATAGTCTATCTTAAAAGAACATACTTGTAAGTTCATTTTTTTTATTTTGTTTTTGGAGACAAACGTGACAAATTTAACCTTTTATGTTTATTGGATTAATCTAATTCTTTTAAAGTTAATCCGATAAATGTAGCATATTCGAAAATTTTATTCAAGATATGAAAAAGAACTATCCATTTGTACATATATAAAAAAGGAATGGTAAGTGTGATTTAAAGTGTAAAATTTAATAAAAACATGATTTAATAGAAAGGTTACTGATATTCGATTAATTTATTTTTCTTATAGATATGTTCTACTCGATCTAATTTAAAGAGTAAACAGTTTAAATCATCAAATTGAACCCAAAGTGAGACCTATTAAATGCACAATAATAATTGTTGTGCTCCATGCATAACATCTACCTCAATTTTGCAATAAAACATTAGACTACTGATTGTGTCTTCTTGGTTCCCAAACTTTCACAAATTGGTGTTGTTTGGTCCAAATGGTGGATGTCGTCTAAATAGTTAACGGAAAAGACATTTTGAAGGCTGTTAAAGGGGTAAATTGGACATTTCACCAGTATTACATGTCTCGAAAAAACAGAGAAGAATAGAGTATAGTGGGAAAAAATAGAGAAGCTAATCCTAAGCAAATAAAGAAGAAAATGAAGAAGAAAATCAACAAAAACAAGAAGCAGAGGTTTCTTTACAAGACAAGCAGCACTTTTTTCACTTTTGTTCCAAACACAAAAACCAACAACAACAGCAACAACAACAACAACAACAACAACAACAATGCTTAAAAAATAGTATGTAAAAAAGCTAACAAAGCAATTTCTCAAACTCTATTCCAGAAAGGTTGAAAGAAAAATGTTTAAAAATTAAACAAATGAAAGATTCATACATGCCTTATTTTAAACAATGATTTTACACCTACCTAGGTAAACATTGCTTCATGAAATAATTGTCGTACAAATTGTATAATTAAACAAAACAAATAGATTCATATTTAATAAAATAAATTTCAGAACATAAACATGATGAACAGAAAATACATATCAAATAGAAAAATGGTGAAGAAGTAAACCGAAACTTGTGTGATACCACAGTCTCCTTAAAACAGATTAGCCACCTCACCGTGGGTGCTAGAAGTACGTCGACTTCTGTCTTCTAAAATACGATGGTTTAGATTGGCTAACATAGAAGGACTCTTAGTTAGCTTTGGCGAACCGATAATGGCAACACTCTCTCAACATAGGAAGAATATATTATAAGAGGAGACTGACTTGAATATAATATGAGAGCAAAAATTTCTGTACCAAACCAAGGAAGATAGGCCTCCTTTTATACACCATGGGGGGAGAGGGGGAGCCTCCAGCCATCAAGGCTGGCACCAAATACAGGCCATTACTCCTAAAAACTACTAGAGTAATGTATCAAAACTGATGGGAATTCAAAGTGAGTTACACACATTATACACATTTGTGTATATACATATCTGTAGCAGACCTGGCCCAAAAAGATTAGGTTGGTGGACCACCAATCCAGCCTAACCCAAACCTAATCCATTCCAGCAAGCCTCAAGCCCAAGTCTCAAGATCCAAGATCCACGACCCACGGATCATGGACCACGGACTCGGACCCAGACTCGGATCAATATGGAATTGGTAGTTATACACAATTCCCAATACCTCACTCATGAGGCCAACTTTATGAGACAACTTCTCATCCAATTCTTAATAGTTTGGTCATTCTTTTTGTGGTGTAAAGACCTTGTTACAAAGAATCTAAACCCATTGAATCCCATCTCAACCAATGGTTTGGATCTACTTTATTTTCACATTAAAGTTACCAAAAACACATTTTTTTCCCCAACAATCCCCCATATGAATAAAAATTGACCGAATAAAGAAAATGAACAACGTTTACAACAAAGACTCAGAGAAAGAGCACACAGACTAACCCTGCATCAGAAAAGGTAGCTATTAGCCTTGAACCTTTCGTAGTGAAAGTCTATCAGATTTACTAGCTAACCAGTGAACGTGATATCTTGAACTAGTCTACCGTTTGTGTAAAACGAGACAATAGACCTCACACAAGAGTTAGTCTAACTATTGTTCTTGTTCTCACTGGTGTGTCCGGTATGGCCCTGAAACACTAGCCTGGTTTAGTGAGTGTTTCTAAAGAATTCGGTCTTTCCAATTCTTAAAGAACCAGCCCCACTTCGCACTCACATAGGCGACGTATATAAGGTATCTCATTATACCACGGTTGATTATTCATATCACTTGGGTCATTAAAAGCATTAGCTTAACCTTCCACCCCCACGGGGTATCACTGTACAAAGGAATGGACAAGAGGATTTACCTCTTCAGTGACTCACTCGTTACACGAAATTAGGTTATCCCTTTGAACCTAGATCTTGGGATCTCCAGTCAACTAGGTTGGGTTTTCTATTCCTGTAATATTACTAATGGTCTTAACCCCATTCATCTCAATGACATTTCTACTAACTCTCGAGTTAACCGTTTGGTTAGCAGATCCGCAATGTTGTCTTTAGACTTTACATAGTCTAGAGAGACAACTCCATTAGAGAGTAGTTGTCGTATGGAATTTTGTCTATGACGGATATGTCTAGACTTTCCATTATACATATGACTTTGTGCCCGTCCAATCGCCGATTGGCTATCACAATGAATACAGATAGCAGGCACATGCCTCGGCCAATGTGGAATATCCTCAACGTACTGGCAAAACCATTCAGCTTTTTCAGTTGCCTTATCCAAAACAATTAACTCAAATTCCATCGTTGATCTCAATATACACGTTTGCTTGGAAGATTTCCAAGACATGGTTGCCTCTCCAAGGGTAAACACATAACCACTAGTGGATTTGGATTCCTTTATATCAGATATCCAATTAGCGTCACTATACCCGTTTAGTACTATTGGGTATCTGGTATAATGCAGCCCACAATCCCGGGTGTAATGTAGATAACCTAACACCCGCATAATGCCCCTCCAATGAGTGGTGTTCAGATTACACATTTATCTACTAAGCCTGCTAATAGAGTAAGCTATATCCGGCCTTGTACAACTAATCAGATACATCAAACTTCCAATGACCCGAGAATATTCTAGCTAAGAGAGACTCTCACCATTATTCTTGGTCAAATGTAGACTCACGTTTACCGGTGTCCTAGACACACTTGTATATGATTTACCAAATTTCTCAAATATCTTCTGAATATAGTGAGACTGAGAAAGTACAATGCCACTAGATGTTCTGGTAATCTTAATACCCGGAATGACATTTGCAAGGCCCATATCTTTCATGTCAAACTTAGAGTTTAATAATCTCTTGGTAGTTCGAATCATTTCATTATTACTACCAACAATGAGTATGTCATCTACGTATAAACACAAAATGACATAACCTCTGTCAGTGTCTTTAACATATACACACTTGTCACACTCATTGATTCTAAATCCATTTGACAACATAGCATTGTCAAACTTCTCATATCATTACTTAGGAGCTTGTTTCAAACCATATAATGACTTGACAAGCTTATAGACTTTCTTATTTTTCCTTGGAGCTGAAAACCCCTTGGGTTGCTCAATGTAGATTTCTTCATCTAAATCTCTATTTAAAAAAGTTGTCTTTACATCCATTTGATGTATCTCCAAATCGTGTAAAGCGGCTATCGCAATCACCATGCAAATGGATGTAATCCTTGTCACAGGTGAATACGTATCAAAGTAATCCAGGCCTTCTCGCTGCCTGTATCCTTTGATAACTAGCCTAGCTTTATACTTATCAATTGACCCATCCGCTTTCATCTTTCTTCTAAAGATCCACTTACTCCCCAAGGCCTTACTGCCTGGGGGTAGATAAACCAATTCCCAAGTATGTTTCTGTAAGATGGAGAAAATTTCACTCTTAATTGCTTCTTTCCATAAGGGACTTTCAGGTGAAGTCACAGCTTCATGAAAAGTTTGAGGTTCTCCCTCTAACACATAAGTCAAGAAGTCCGAGCTAAAGGACTTGGCAGTCCTATCCCTTTTTCTCCTTCTTAGCCCATCTACTTCCTCATCTTGATCATCTACTTAATCATCTTCAAGTTCCTTCTCAGCACTTTAATCATTTCCTCGATTTCAGCAAGGAAATATGTCTTCAAAAGAATGACGCATTCCTTGACTCCATTATGGTATTCTTATGGATATCTGAAATATTAGACTTGTGCCCAAGAAACTTATATGCACTACTATTCTATGCATAACCAATGAATATACAATCCATGGTTTTCGAACCTATCCTAACCCGCTTGGGTGTAGGTACAGCCACTTTTGCAAGACACCCCCACATTCGTAGGAAATTATATGAAGGCTTGCGGCTTTTCCATAATTTATATGGAGTCTTGTCTACTTTCTTCCAAGAGATTCTATTTAGAATGTAATTCGTGGAGAGAATAGCTTCTTCCCACAAGTTCTGTGGCAACTCAGAACTTATTAACATTGTATTCATCATTTCTTTTAACATTCTATTCTTCCACTCAACAACACCATTTGACTGAAGGAAGCAAAACATTGTGGTTTGGTGAATAATCCCAAATTGAGTACAAATCTCAACAAAACGGGGATTCATACTCACCACCATGATCACTTCTTATTGCCTTGATTTTTCAGCTTAGTTGATTCTTAACTTCATTCTTGAAAAGAATAAATTTATGAATCGTCTCATCTTTGTTTTTTAGCAAATAAACATAACAGTATTTAGTGCAATCATCAACAAAAGTGATGAATTATTTGTTGCCACCACGTGATTGTACGACTTTCAAGTCACACACATCACTGTGCACTAAATCCAAAGGCTTGGTACTTCTTTCAACAGAATGAAAAGAAGTCTTTGTTAATTTGGCTTCTACACAAGTTTCACATTTGTGATTTGGATTAATCTTAAAAGATAGTATGTGATCTAACTTGATTAATCTACGCAGAGAGGCAAAATTTATATGACCTAGTCTACCATGCCATAAATTAGGGGATTGAAGCATATAAGCAGAAGAATAAGCTTTTTCATTAATTTCAAGGACAAGAGTCATTACATGGAACTTAAACATACCGCCCGACATATACCATTTCCCCAGATAGACCCACTCTTGGTCAATATGACCTTATCCGACTCAAACACCATGTGGAAGCCATGCTTACTTAAGAGCGACCCTGAGACAAGGTTCTTAGGAATGTCCAGCACATATAGGACATTGTTCAAAGTCAGCTCTTTTCTTGAAGTCATCTTCAGGACCACCTTGCCTTTATCCTCAACAGTTGAGGTGGTAGAGTTCCCCATGAACAACTTCTCACCGTTTGAAACCAGTGCGAAGGTTGTGAACATTTTCTTCTTCGGTCAGAGGTGGCGAGTGGCCCTAGTGTTCACCCACCATTCCTTCGAGTTGGACCCTACCATGTTCACTTTGGAGACGACAGCTACCAGATGCATGTCGTCCACATCTTGTGATCGATCCTCCATTTTAGCCATGTGTGCCCGACTTTGGTTTTGTGGAAGATACTTGTTGTAAGGCTTCTTCTTCTTGCAGCAGTCAACCGCCTGATGCCCATCACTTCCACAGTTGAAGCACTTTCCATTGAACTTAAAAGTAGGTTCCTACGGCTTGTAGACTGGTCTTTTGGAGACACCGCCTCTTGCCCCCAGCTTTGAGCTTTTGCCTGTCGGTGGCTTTTTCTTTACCCCCGACCATGCTCAACCACATTTGCTTTCATAGTGGAGGTATTCCTCCCTTTCCTTCTATTGTCTTCCTCAATTCGTAGCCCAACAACGAGCTCTTCGACTGTCATCTCTTTTTGTTTATGCTTCAAGTAATTGTTGAAGTCTTTCCAGCCGTTAGACAGCTTCTCAATCAGCGCAGCTGCTTGGATTGATTCACTCAGGAACATTCCCTCTGCATGAATCTCGTGTAGAATTATTTGGAACTCTTGTGTAGAATCTCGTGTCGTTTCGGCAAAAAAAAAATAAAATGTAACAATAATAAATTTGTTTAATAGAAAAATTAAAATGTTCGGCAAGTTATACAATTAACCTTATAACTCCCAAATAAATTACAAACATTATAACTCTAAAAATTAAATTAAATTAATTGACAAGAGTTTATAGGAGAAGATTACACAATAATCATGTACATAAATATAGCCAAGTTACAAATATTTTATAACTCCAAAATTAAATTAAAATTAATTGCCATGAGTTATAAATGAATTTAATTCACAAAAAATGTAAATAATTCTAACAATTAAAATCATGCAACCACACTAGGAAATTATAAGCATGTATCAAACTAAAATCTAGAAAACAAAGAACATGCACATTTCCTATAAACATGTGAATTGATCTAGCACATAGGAAAACTGAACATGTATATGATACTAGAAAAGTAGAAACTGATTGGTATGTCATGAAAATAAATTTAAACACTTATGAGCATGCACATTATATTATAAAATTATAACATAATAAGACATGCAAAGCATGGTAGGAAATTATGAATCATGCTCATTAAAATTATACTAAACCAAATAAACATTGAAAAATTAAAACACACCATTTCATATGTGAATTTATCAAACTAAACACGAATTTGTAACCAAGAATTCATATATGTAACAGCGGGCTTTTATTATTCAAAGATACTAGCATAATGGTAGGAATGTATACAAGAGGCATGCAATTAAATCATGAATTCAAACAGTGGCCATTCATTTTTTAGAAAACTGCTATGACACATAACCAATAATAACAATAGCAAGCATGTTGTATCTCTACTGAAATATAGGACAACGAACATCACCCGAAAGACCATAACCAAAACAATTTCATAAAATATATATATATATATATTTCCCTAGTCAATAGATACAAGCGGTGTGATTTATTAACATTAAAGATGAACCTCCTTATCATATTGAAACAGTGATCTAGACACAACATGCTATTTAGTCACGGAAACCAAAACCAATTAGTCTTATACATGAATATGAGTTATTCTAAATTACTAGATGAATCTATTTGTTCAATTTCATGGAAAAGAATATTAATTTGCTTTAAGATTGTTATACAAATTATGTAATTAAATAAAACAAATAAATTCATATTTAATAAAATAAATTCCAGAACATAAACATGATGAACAGAAAATACATATCAAATAGAAAAATGGTAAAGAAGCAAACCGAAGCCTGTGTGATACCACAGTCTCCCTAAAACAGATTAGCCGCCTCACCGTAGGTGCTGAAGGTACGTTGACTTCTGTCTCCCAGGATACGACGGTTTAGACTGGCTAATGTAGAAGCACCTTCTGTTAGCTTTGGCGAACCGACAATGGCAGCACCCTCTCAACACAGGAAGAATATATTATAGGAGAAGACTGACTTGACTATAATATAACAGCAAAAATTTTTGTACCAAACCAAGGAAGATGGGCCTCCTTTTATACACCATGGGGGAGAGACGTGGAGCCTCCAACCATCAAGGCTGGCACCAAATGCAGGCCATTACTTTTGAAAACTGCTAGAGTAATGCACCAAAACTGATGGAAATTCTAAGTGTGAGTTACACAAATTATAAACATATGTGTATATACATATCTACAGCAGACCTAGCCCAAAAAGATTAGGTTGGTGGACCACCAACCTGGCCCAGCCCAAACCTAATCCATTCCAGCAAGCCTCAAGCCCAAGTCCCAAGATCCACGACCCACGGATCACAGATCACGAACCCGAACCCGAACCCGAACCCGAACCCGAATCAATGTGGGATTGGTAGTTATACACAATTCCCAATACCTCATTCATGAGGCCAACTTTATGAGATAATTTCTCATTCAATTCTTAATGATTTTTTGTCATTCTTTTTGTGGTGTAAAGATCTTGTTACAAATAATATAAACCCATTTAATCCTACCTCAACCAATGGTTAGGATTTACTTTAATTTCACATTAAATTTACCAAAAACCCTTCTTTTTTTTTTTTCCAACAATGCTCAAACAGTCATAAATAAAAATAAAAAAATTAAAAAATTAAAAAAAAAAAAAAAAAAACCTCAAACAAGTATATTTATAGGTTAGGATTTCACCTTTTGGAGCAACTGGGATTTAGCTTCATCCTTCTCTAGCCGCGTCATTCGGACTACTCGGGAGACAATAATTTGTGTCGATGTAGCGGAGTTGTTAAATATAACATTATTTGTATAATAAAGTATGTCCTGTGTCCATGGAATTCTTCGAATAAAAAATTTATGGGCATTAATTGATCTTGTATATTTAGGGGGAAAATTAATTTGTTATAAAAAGTGTCATCAATTTTTATTTTGAAAATAGAATGTGGTGTAATTTAAATTTGTTATTGGGTAAACTATTTTAAAACAATTGTGATCTATGCATTCTACTTTTCAGCACTGTTTGGTAGTTTGAATATGAGTTTGTTCGAAATCACTTGAATTTTGGTTTGTCGGTAGTCCGGTCGGTCGGTCGACAAGAAGGTGAAAGCCACTATCGACAAAAGTGACAACTACGGTAGACAAGTGTTGCACTAGCCGTCTGAGTAGTCGTTTGGATGGTCGACCAATACATATAAATTCAAACTTTCGAGCACACTTAAATTCGAGCTGCTAACCACTTTTCTTTTACTTTCTTAGATATTTGATTGAATACTTTTTTACGAAAATCCTATCCACTTGGTAGTTGCTACTTTTAGGGAAATTTGATACATATTTAAAACAATGTGTATTATATGTTGCAATTAAATTAGGACATTTTACCTGATGGGTGTTCAGCGTAATTTGTGGTATAAGATTTTAGATTTAACTTTTATGAAAAGAAATTTGATACTCTTCGAGTTGATTATCTTATTTATTCCCTATTATGGAGGTTGTATTTAGTGATTGTTGGGCTTGGCTTGGCTTGGTTAACAGCTTGGTCAGGATTGTTAAGTTTTGTTGACTTTCTGGCTAGAGGAAATATTATTTTCCCCTCCAAACTATCACGCATTTTTCACGTTAAGCCCCATACGTCGATTTATTTCAATTTAGTACCTAAAATTTTCATAAATTGATCAATTAGACTCCTGCCGTCACCTTTCGTCCACAATTGGACGAAATGTGTTGATGTGGGGGGCAAATTGATTTTTAAAGTATAGTTTAGGGGGAAAATTGATTTTTAATTTAAGAGGTAAATTGATTTTTAAGGTATAGTTTGGGGGCATAAAATGAGATTTTAAATGTCACATCAGTACATTCCGTCCAATTGTAGACGGAAGGTGATGACAGGGGTGTAATTGATCAATTTGTGAAAAGTTCAGGTACTAAATTGAAATAAATCAAAGCATGATGGTCAATGTGAAAAATGCGTGATAGTTTGGGGGGGCAAAATGATATTTTCTCTTCTAGCTATTGTGCATTAGTGGGTTGTTTGATAATGTAAATATTTTTCATAATGTAATTATTCTCTTATCAATTGACCCCAAAAAAAAAATGTAGCATTACGATCTTTGTTGTATTTTATTTTGACCCATACAAGATGACGCAGCGGAATAAATCACACGAGGCTAGATATCGTTCTAGTAGACGAGAATTCTTGAATCCACAAGGAAAATAAAAGAAAAACTCTTTAAAATACTATTAATTGAATGAATGAACATATGTTTGTAAGCTTATTTATAATAAACTAAACCTAATACTTGTAGGAAAAGTAATTCTAAAATAAACTAGGAAACTTAAATCAACACAAATTAGGAAACCTAAGAGACTAAAATTATAAACTATTTAAAATCCTAGTTAAAATCTAATTCTAAAATAACAAAATTAAGAAATATAAAAATTATAGAATTTTGTTCTACATCTTTCTTGCCTTTTGTCTATCCAATTGTTCCAAGAAGTCTTCAGCTACTTGTTCTACATCAGTCCCTTCTTCTTGGAGAGAACTCAACCTCGAGTTCGGTTTTGGATAGAGGGGTTCTTCAGCATTATACTCATATAAATTAGCTACATTAAAAGTCTTGGAAATCTTCATGTCGTCTGGTAGCTCAGTCACATATGCATTGTTATTGATTTTCTTCGACACCCTATATGGACCATACTTGTGAGGCTTCAATTTGTTGTATGTGCCGACTAGAAATCTGTCTTTGCGTAAAAACACCATTACTGAATCTCCGTCCTTGAACAGTTTAGAGCATCGATGGTTGTCTGTGACTGCCTTATATTTGGTATTTGTTTCATCCAGCTTCTGTTGTACTTCTTTTTGTACTGCTTGGGCTTGTTTGGCCATGGTTTCGGTGGCAGTACTCACTCCTGGACCCCAAGACAAACGGAGCAAATCAACTACATGTTTTGGAGGCGTGACATATACCAGAGAGAATAGTGACTTTCCTGTGGCACTGTGAACTGCCCTATTATATGCGAATTCTGCTTGAGGCAAAGTAAGATCCTATTGCTTTGGTTTGTCTCCACAAATGCTACGAACCAAATTGCCCAAAGTCCTATTAGTCACCTCTGTTTGACCATCTGTTTGAGGATGAGTGGTTGAACTACGATTCAAGGCTGTGTTAAATATTTTGCACAAAGTCACCCAGAAGTGGCTAAGGAACTTGACATCACGATCTGAGGTAATGGATTGAGGGACTCCATGCAAACGAGCTACTTCTCGAAAGAATAATCGAGTCACATGAGAGGTGTCTGAAGTCTTTCGACAAGAAATAAAATGGGCCATCTTTAAAAACCTGTCAACTACTACGAACATAGAATCAACTCCACATTGGATACGAGGGAGTCCCAACACAAAGTCCATCGACAAGTCTTCCTAAATGCTGTTAGGAACAGGTAGAGGCATATAGAGGCCAGTATTCTGAGGCCGTCCTTTGGATACCTGACAAATGTAGCACTTCCTCACAAAATTGCCAACATCTCGCTTCAATTGAGACCAGAAATCTCGTTCTTCCATACTTATGATAGTCTTGTCCATGCCTAAATGTCCACTTAAGCCACTACCATGGAGATCCCAAATTAGTTTCTCTCGCAAAGAGGTACGGGGAATGCATAAGCGATTTCCTCGAAATAGATAGGCATCAGTGATGTGGAATTAGTGATTTCCTTTAAATACACTTTGCCCATATCTCCATCATCAGGATAAAGTTCTTTCAAGAACTCAAACCCCACAATCTCATGTGTCAACATGACTAATAAACTAGCCCATCGACTCAAGGCATCAGTGACTTGATTCAAAACCCCTAATTTGTTGCGAATAGTAAAAGGAAATTTCTGAAGGAAAGTAGACCATCTTACATGCATGTTATCTAGGTGCTTCTGGTTGTTGATAAACTTTAAGGGTTGATGATCAGTATACAATGCTTCAAAGCTCGAACCACTGCATAAAATTCTTGGTCATAAGTGCTCCACTTTTGCCGAGCTTCACTTAATTTTTCGCTGAAAAAGGCCACTGGTGCAGTGCACAACTTCTCTTTGATCAACAATAAGCTCTTTTCTACATCATTACCCCACAGGAATTTTCTTTTCTTCATGCACTCTGTTATTGGTGCCACAATAGTGCTGAAACTTCAAATGAAACGCCTATAAAACGTAACCAACCCATCGAAACTCCGAACATCACTAACAGTCTTGGGTGTTGGCCACTCTTGGATGGCTCGAACCTTCTCTTGATCCACATGAATGCCATCTGACCTAACCACATAACTCAAGAACAGCAAGCTACTTGTGAGGAAACTGCACTTTTTAAGGTTAACGTACAACTTGCTTACCTCCAATGATGTCAACACCTCCCGCAAAGGGACCATGTGGTCCTCCTCTAATTTACTGTAGATTAAGATGTCATCAAAATAAACCACGACAAATTTCCCAATGAAAGGTCGTAATACCTGATGCATAACTCGTATAAAGGTGCTGGGAGCATTAGAAAGGCCGAATGGCATAACGAACCATTCATACCAACCATCCTAAGTCTTGAATGTTATTTTCCATTCATCCCCAGGACATATTCGAATTTGATGGTACCCACTTCGCAAATCGATCTTTGAAAACCACTTTGATCCTTCCAGCATGTCCAACATGTCATCTAGTCGGGGAATGGGAAATATGTACTTGATGGTAACCTTGTTAATGGCTCGGTCGTCTACACACATTCACCAACTTCTATCTTTCTTTGGCGTTATGGACTTAGGCTTTCACGAATAAGTCCCTTTCGCAGCAATTCTTCGACTTTTCTCCCGCAGGATCTCACTCTCTTTTGGACTCATTCTATAGTGTGGTAGGTTTGGCAGACTTGCTCCAGGTATGAAATCTATCTGTTGTTGAATGTCCCTCATGGGTGGAAGTTCATTTGGCAACTCGTCAACAGTAAGCTCCTGGAATTCCTCCAATGGTTGAATTTTCTAAGGGATTCGTGTGATTGTGTTCTCCTTGGCCGTAGGTACCATTGTTTTCACAACCATAGCATATAACTCTTGTGAAGTTTTCACATCTGCCACAAACTCGGCCACTTAATTGGTTATAGTGAGGAAAGACTTCGCTTTGACTTTCAAAGGCATTGTGTGTTACTTTAAGGAACTCATAGCAATTTTATGAGACCCCCAATTAAACACATAAGTGTTGTCTCGCCCTCTAAATGTAATATCCGTATCAAATTGCCAAGGTCTTCTAAGTAATACATGACTAGCATCCATATCAACCACATCACATAATACATCGGATTTATAATGTTTGCCAATAGAAATAGGTACCTTACATACTTCGGTTATCTTAACAGCAGGTCCTTTTTTGATCTAGCCAATACTGTAGAGAGAGGGGTGTGGTTCAGGAGACAACTTCAGGTGCACTACCAATTGTCTAGCCACAAAATTTTCACAACTTTCACTGTCCACAATAAGGTCACACACCTTTTAATTTTTGGTACAACAAAAGCGAAAAATACTGTGACGTTGACTGAGGTCCTTAGTTTTTGTGTAAATAGAACCCTTTGAACTACACAGTTGACTCGTTCTCCTTCTTCTCTGGCGAGTTCAACACCTTTATACTGATCACCCTCATATTCTGCATTTTTATCATCCCCAATTTCATCTTCTTCTTCAACTAAATTAACAGTCCTTCTTTATGTGCACATGAGAGCGATGGCCAGGCTTGCCACATCTATAACACTTATCCGTTGCTGGTTTGGCATAAGGATTTGTGTTTCGAGGTGCCTCCCTGCTACTTGATCCAGTCATCTGGTTTCCTTCTCCACCAGCGGTATTCCTCTGCTGATTTATTGGAACTGTTGGTTGGGCAGCCCCTTTTCCTTTTTTCTTAGTAGGAAACGACGAATCAGGAAGGTTCTGACAATATCCAGAATAGGTTGTCTTGCGCTCCATTAGCTCGGCTTTGAGAGCCATATTATGTGCTTCATCCACAGTCCACACTACTATTAACCTCATCTTCTCTCAAATGGTTAATTTAACCCATTGAGATACCGGGATACACGCTATCTTTCGGTCTCATTCAGATTATTGCGATCTAAAAGTCCGCAAAATTCAGTTTTATAATCAAATATAGATTGTTTCCTTGGGTGTAATTTTGGTACAACTGAAACAAGTATTGATCATAATCTGGTGGTAAAAATCTGTCTTCAAGAAGTTGTTTCATCCACCGCCAAGTCCGTACAAATTCTTTCCCTTGTCGATGCCTATTTTTCTGCAATTGATCCCACCATACCGCAATGCCTCCTTTTAGTTTGTACGCCACCAATTTCACCGTCTTTGATTCTAGAACATTCATCATGTCAAAAAATCTCTCCATCTCTGAAAGCCAATCAAGAAAATCCTCAATATGCAGATTTCCATTGAACTGGGGAAGATCTATCTTCATTCGGTACTCATTGAACCCTTGTTGTTGTTGCCTTTTGGGTTAATAGTTAGCTGGAAGTGGTTCAAACTCTGGTTCAGACTCCTCCTCACTATTAGATGGACAATGAAGGGGACGTCTAGGAGCATTCTGAACAGGTTGACCTTAGGCAAATCCTTCAGTGCGCACTCTGTTCTGGTTAACAGGTTGGCCTTGGGCAACTCCCTCAGCATGAACCCTATCAACCCCTGGTGGCCTATTGTTGGCATTGAGATTCAGGCCAATAAGTAGATTATGAATTTCATTCAACTGCTCTTATTGTTTCTCATATGTTATCCATAGGGCCTTGACCCCACGATCACTGCCAGTAGGGTTTGCATGATCTACTCTGCCTTGTGCCATTAAGCTAGGTGACTCCTTGCTCTGATACCACTTGATGCAGCAAAATAAATCACATGAGACTAAATATCGTTCTAGTAGACGAGAATTCTTGAATCCACAAGAGCACCCTTTAAACCACAAAGAAGATAAAAGAAAAACTCTTTAAAATACTATTAATTGAATGAATGAATTACATATGTTCGTAGGCTTATTTATAATAAACTAGACCTAATACTTGTAGGAAAAGTAATTCTAAAATAAACTAGGGAACTTAAATCAACACAAATTAAGAAACCTAAGAGAAAAGGAAACTAGGAAACTTAAATCAACACAAATTAGGAAACTTAAAAGACTAAAATTCTAAACTATTTAAAATCTTAATCAAAATCTAATTCTAAAATAATAAAATTAAGAAATATAAAAATTATAGAATTTTGTTCTACATCTTTCTTGCCTTTTGTCGGTACAACTGTTCGAAGAAGTCTTCGGCTACTTGTTCTACATCACAAGAGTTGGTTTTGACTTAGTTATATCCTATATTCTGATTTTTTTATTATTATGAAATAGTATTTGGTTATGACCCATTAAAGTATTGGTTATCACATAATTATAATTATTTTTGGTTATGATCGGAAAAAAAAAAAAAAAAAAAAAATTATTACGGTTGTCGCCTTTATAGGTATAACTAAAGTTTTGATATTTTATGATAGGGTTAATTATACTTTTCAAAGGAGGATCCCTTCCAGTTCAAATTTTAGATTAGAGGGTGTTGTTTGGGCATGTGAGGCCCACCACGGGGTCCCATTTCGATGATTTGAATTGTTCATTTTGTTGGGTACTTCCCGTATCTCATCCACACAAAAAAATTAGATTGATCCGATAACTGTAACTCGTTCAATTTTTCACTAAAAAAATAGACAACAATTGTGTTTTTTAAAAATAAATCATACATTTTTTTAGTAAGAAACGTAATAAATTGAATAAGTTATAATTATTGAATCAACCTAATCTTTTTTGGGGATGAAATACACGAAGTGCCGACAAAATGAACAGTTCAAATCATTGAAATAGGGCCCACGATGGGCCTTACGGGCCCAAACAACATCATCCAGTCCAAAATTTGGATCGGAGGGAATCCTCCTCCATACTTTTCATCCTATAGTTTGACTTAAATTTGACTTTAATTCTTATTGTTTCAATTTGGTCATTCTATCTAAATTTCTGTTAATTTTGTCCACATGTACACCTTAAAAAATTAATAAATGTTCTAAAATTATTAATTTTAACCTCCAATTTGAATGGACATACCAAATTGAAATTACACTAAAGTGTAGGGACTAAATTATTCAATTTAAAACTATAGAAGCTAAAGCGAAATTTGAATCAAATTGCATAAGTAAAAAGTATAATTAAGCCTTTATGATATTAACACTATAAAATGTCATAACTTACATATAATATACCCTTTTTGAGGGCATATATTATAGAAGGATCAAAGTTTTAAGTGCACCTTAGGAAACCTCTCATATATCAATTCATGTGCCTTCATTTCACAAGGAAAATATAAAAGGGTAGTTGCCTTGGATGCTTCCACTTTCTCTCATCTCATGTGTGTGTGAAGTTGCTCTTGTATTTACAATTACAATTTCGATGAATGCAGCCTAAAACACTCCACAGAAAAAGGAAGAGAGAAAAAGAAAGTTTATTTTCACATTAGAATTCAAAATTTTATTGGCTTTTTGGCACAGAGTTTTCTCTCTTTTAACAACCATTGACAAAAATTGACTCTTAAAAAAGTTTTAAACCTGTGTCATTGCCACACCAAATACAACCTCCCACCACCACCACCACCACCCTGAACTTTGCTAGCTATGCACCACCCAAAAAACCAAACACCCACCTCTAAAATATCCAAGATAACCCCAACAATATCCCTCCAAATGCCTTTCTCCATATTTACCCTGCAATTCCTCACCCTGTCCTGGCGTAGCTAGGAACTTCATTCAGTGGGATCATTCAGCAAGTCATTATTAGTGTTATTATATCTTATTTTTAGTTTAAGAAATGTAATATATCTATCATTTTTTTTTTCTCTCTCTTATCGCTACCTATATAAATACCAGTGGTTGATTATCTTCTTTGAAGATAACTATTATGGAATCAATTAATACAAATCTTGTCACATATTCTCATATAAACAGTCATTTTTTAGTTTTATAGAACCTATCAACATTAATGCTCAAATGATGCCATGTAAATTTTATACATTCTCAATCACACTAACAAAAGTAATTTTAACTACGTTAAGTTACAAGTATAAACAAAAAAAATTGGAATATTATTACTTCAATAAAATTGTGATTGTTGTGACTGGAACAAATGTCGAAGAGAGAGAGAGAGAGAGAGAGAGAGAGAGAGAGAACAAATGAAGGAATGCATCAATAGCAAGGCAACAATGGTTGTTGTAGAATGAAGCATTGAGGGAGGCAATACTGAAGGAGCAATTCCTCAGGTTGTATACACTATCAACTGATAAGGAAGGTACTCCTGCCATGTTTGTTTGGGTGGACATAAGCTTAGGATTGGACTAATAGTCCAATAAAATTATTAATCCAATGTTTAGTTAAAAATTGAAATACAGACTAGCAATCCTTCCGGATAAGGTATCCCACATATGATGGACTATTCAATCCCACAGAGGGGTGGGATATAAATTGGAGGACTAAGCCAAAGTCTAGACTATTAGTCCCTCTTTATAATCCTAACTCAATCCAAATATAGGATAGGATACACAATCCAAAGGGATTCGTAGTCCTAAGACTATTAGTCATAAGAATGCTAATCCAACATAATCCAGTCCACCCAAACAAACATGGCCTCTGAGTATATATGTGCAATCAAGGGACATTTCAGGGAACAACACAGGGGAGTGGAAGCTTGAATTCAGAAGGCAATTACTTGCTTGGGAGGATGAGGAGTTGGGGAGATTGTTAGGCTTATTAGGTGAACCTTTAAGGCTTATTGTGGGATGCCCAGATTCATTAAGATGGAGTGCATCCCCTTCAGTTAAATTTACTGTTGCTACAACCAGGGATTGATGTGAGAAATAAAAAGGGCCTAGTTTGCTTATTCCTAAATTGTTATGGGGCAATGTGGCTCCCTCTAGAGCCCAAATCCTCAGTTGGTTGGCATAGAAAGTGAAAAATCTAAAAATCCCTGAGATATTTATTTGTGATAATGTATCAATTTTGAACAATAAATAACAATCCCAATCAAACAATCAAAGACAAACCAACACAACGATTTAACGTAGGAAAACCACAATTGGAGCCCCTCCAATTGTGATAAAAAAATCACGGGCAAAAGCCACAAAACAATCTACTAAAAAGACACAAAGGAATTACACAAGTGTACTCTCAATTACCTAGCGAATTCACACTCGAATCGAACCAACCCCTATGTGCCTTTTCCTGCCTATCTTCACCTTGGAATTGTCTTGTCCAGCGTTAAATCCACAACGCCATTGTCGAATCCACGACGATGAACCACTCCTAAATCCACCAAAGCTTCAGAATCAAGTTTCACAAAATCCTCCGAAGAACAACTCTCTCTTTTGTGAATAAAACAAACTAAACAAACCCTTTGATATAATCTACTTATTAATTCTTGATTAAACTCTCACAGATATCAAAGGAAACAAGCAAAGAAACTCCAGATGAAAACCCTAATACCCAAGAAGAAGATCTGGAAGCCGCAACCCCAAAATTTGATAGAACCATATATTTATAGAAAACATTATCACGATCTCCACTCAAGCGCGAGAATGGCCGCTCGAGCGGATTGACTAAAACGCGTGTTTCAGAACAAGGATCTACGCTCGAGCACAGGAAAGGCTGCTCGAGCGGAAAAATACAACTCCCAGTACTTTTCAGGCGATCCCCAGCATAGTCAACGAAGTGGCAAACATAATAAGATGAAGATCACGAACTCCTCTGCATAGACACAATTCAGGTTGGATTCACATCTAAATACTCACAGTATCACTGAAATAAAAGAACGAATAAAATTACAACTGAATGGATTTTTGTCAAACGAGATTGCCAATAACAAAAACCTAATAGAAATGAAGGGTTAAAAATAGCAGGCTATCTACAGAACATTGGGGTACTGAGTAGCAGTGTGGAGAATGCGTGTCCCTTTTGTAGGAATGAACCAAGAAATGTGAACCATGTTTTTCTGCTATGCCCTGTGATCCGGAAAGTCTAGTCAAGTCTATTGTAGTGGTGGAAGGTCCAATCGGTGACACCTGCAACTGTGGAGGGACTACTTCAGTGATGGTTGGGTGCTAAGTTTAAAAAGCTATTGCTGAAAATCTGGAAGCTTGTACCTGTGGCTATGCTCTGGTCAGTATGGAAATTAAGAAATGAATGTATATTTAAAGCATGTGAACCTAATTCGGTGGAGTTAGCTAATATTGTGAAGGTAAGGGTAGCAATTTGGGCAAAGTCTAATTTGCCGGAAGTGCCTTATTTAGTACACGAACTAGTGGAGTGTCTTAGCCAAATCAGATTTTGTCAAACTAATGTTGCTTGACTTGTTGGCTACTGCTAGGGAGCCTTTTTCTAGTTTTGGTTCATTTTCTGTTTTCTACTTGGGTTGATTTCTTACCAATTGTAGTGGGTGTTATCATATGATTGTGCTTGTTTCTTGGTGCTAATTTAGTTGGAATTGTTGGTTTCTCTTCTATTGATGTAATATCTATGTACTTGCGCCTCGTTTGGCATGTGAGAGTTCTAGTTTAAAAGTCAAAAAGTTATTAAAAAAATCAAAAAGTCTATAACCTATACAAAAAAATCAAAGATTTTTTTTCTACTTTTTTGCACATCTTTTCGTAAAAAATAAAAAAAGTCATTCTAAACATAATAGTTTTTTTACCTCATATTTTAGTCAAAAAGTCAAAAAGTTACTAAAATAGCATGTTCCCAAACAAGGCCTTAGAATGGTTATTTCATCAATAAAGGTTCTTTTTTATTGATAATAACAAAAATAAAATAAAATAAAATAAAATAAAGGCTAACAGTGAGCTTGTTTCATAAAGGAATAATGTTATACAAAGTATCAAAACTTTACTCACTGATATGACACCTATTATATCATTGAAGTGAGTTATGTTTTAATTTCTAGCAGTGTAATTCCATGAGGCATTTGTTAGTAAAAAAAAGGTTAACAAATTGTATGACATTTTCCTTCTAAAATATTAAAAATTTGTATATATATTTTTATATTTTTAACTTCATTGAGTCAATTTGTTGTATTCCAAAATTTAATATTTTATTTCTAGATTCACTGGGGTCATTTTGCTAAAACTCAAAACTGTTGGACAAAATTCCATATATATTTGAACAAAATTTAAAAGTCCAGTTTAACTAAACAATGAATAGCTCCGCCCACAAGCTACTGATTTAGAACAAATAATCCTACTGAAAACCATCACCGGAGCAATCCCACCGTTTATTTGTGATCTGAAAAACCTCGCCACTATCAACCTTCTGTACAATATTATTCCTGGACTGTTACCTACTGCTCTCTATAATTGTTCCAAGTTGGAACATTTAGACCTTTCCCAAAACTTCTTCATCGGCCACATTTCTAACAACATCGATCAGATGTCGACCAGGCTCAGTTACAAAAAATGCATCTAGGGTAATTTGAGTGAAATAGTTTGTTTAACAGCGAACGTTATTGTTTTATGAATGATATTAATTTTTCTCATTAATTTTGTTTCTTGACAGATCTTTAAACTTCATAGTTTGTGATATGATCTTTGATCATATTTGTCAATCACAATTTGTTATCATTCATATTTGACATTCACATTTTGTTATTAGCAAAATATGTTCAGACCAAAATATAAACCCAAATGTGTTCAAATAAAAGATGTTGGAACAATCTTCTGTGTAAAGTAAATAAGTTGAAACAAATCAAACAAATAAAAATAAATTACTTACTAAATTTATTTTACCGAACCAAATAAATATTTAAAAGATCAAGTTGAGTGTGTGACACTCTGTCCTTAAGGCAGATTCGCCCCACTACGGTGTTTACGGAAAAATGGCGTCTATCTCCCAGGATACAATGATCTTTATAAATTGTAGTAGCACTCCAAACAATTTGTATGGCGAACAAAACCCGTGTTTTATACTCTCCAAATTTTCTCTAAAATAATATGAAGAATAAATTGATGTAAGAGACCAAAAGGAAAGCAAGAAGATGATTTTCGAAATCGAAATCTGCTAGAAATGATATGGTATTTATAGGCAAAATAGGTGACCTTTAGATCTGTCCGAACAAGTACAAAAAGGATAAATAGATCTGTTTTCAAACTGGAACAGGTGCAAACAATTTTGGATAGATAACTGCAACAGTTTTGAATCTGTCCAACTGCTGGCAGTTTTATAACTGTTTCGATAGTTTATCTGTTGTGGAATTCGGAGTTGGAAGAGGCACAATTTTTGGACAAATAATTTGAATTCAAATAATTTCCTGGAAGAATTTGAAAAAATTCAAATAAATTTTGTCTAAAAAATTAATGTTAGAATCGACCAGACCCATAACCCACACCCACGCTGGCACGACAAGGCTCGGCCGGCTTGTCAGACGGACGAATAAACAACGGGGCGCGCGCGTGCACGTGTGTGGTGGTTTGAGCCATGGTTCACTTTGTCCATAACTCCTCCCTTTTACAAACTTGGGGTGTCCCTTGGGGCCCAACCCAAGTGTTGCCACCTAGAACTTATATATACACATAAGTTCTTTTAAGTTTCGAATGTGGGACAAGCCTTACAAGGAAACCCACATTTTATTCTTTATTTGTCCATTCCACAAACCCGAAAACAACGTCAACTTCCTATTCACTCATAAATAGTTTTGATGAACCATTTGCACCGTGTGATACGCCATGCAGTAATGAATATGTCACCTCTTTGGACCCACCTCAAAAGACGTATGGATCTCACTCAAATTTGGGCTCAAAGTTAGCCCAAAATAAGCCTGTAAAAACCATAAATCCCAACAATCCCCCACATGAATGGAATTTGACGGAGAGAAAATGCAACAACATGATCTAATTACAGAGAGTATAGAAATTGGGAATATTTTGCAAAGGATAGGTAGCTTTTGGCTTTGAACCTTCCCTTGTCAGACACTATCGGATTTACTAGCTAACCAGTGAACATGATGTCTTCAATTGTTCAACCATTTGTGTAAACCAAGACAATAGAACCCACACAGTATATTACCAAACACAGTTTAGTTCTCACTATTGTGTTCATTTTGGCCTAAACAACCTGGTCTTTCATGAGTGCTCTAGAGAATTGTAGCCCTTTACAAATCTCATAGAACCGGCCCAATTCACACTCATATAGGTGATTCTTATGAAGAGTATCCTGCCATACTCCACTAGGCATACCTAGATATAAGAATCATTAAAAGTATTACTTAACCTAAAATGCTACAGACATCATTATTTCATCATAGAAATGGGTAGGAGTTTTGACTCCCCAGTGATCCTTATGAGTCATACACAACTCGGTTGTCTCTCTAAACCTAGATCTTGGGATCTCCAGTTAGCTAGGTTGGGTTGCCATTGTGGTAACTCTTATTTAATAGGCTTAAGTCCTATTTCTCTCAATGAATTCTCAACTAACTCTCTTGCTAACCCTTTGGTTAGTGGATCCGCTATATTGTCTTTAGGCTTTACATATTCAAAGGAAATAGTTCTATTAGAGAGTAGTTGTCTTACGGTGTTATGTCGACGACGAATGTGTCATGACTTACCGTTATACATATGACTCTGTGCTCTACTTATCACTGATTGACTATCACAATGTATGCATATAGCAGGCACCGGTTTTGGACACATCAGAATATCTTCAAGGAAGTGGTGAAGCCATTCTGTTTCTTCCCCAGCTTTATCTAAAGCTATAAATTCTAATTCCATAATAAACCTAGCAATGCAAGTCTGTTTGGAAGATTTCCAAGATACAGCCTCACCACCAAGAGTAAAGACATACCCACTGGTGGATTTTGAGTCTCTAGTATCCAATATCCAGTTTGCGTCACAGTATCCTTCAAGTACTGCTAGATATCTAGTATAATTAAGCCCAATGTTACAAGTAAATCGGAGATATCTTAGAACCCTTATAATTGTTTTCCAGTGTTCTACTCCTAGATTACTTGTATACCTACTTAATTTACTTATTGCATAAGCTATATCCGAGCGAGTGCAGTTCATCAAGTAAGTTTCCAATAATTTGGGCATAGTCTAATTGAGAAATACTCTCTTGTACATTCTTAAAAAGAAATAAATTAACATCCACATGTGTTCTAACAAGATGATCATCATCTTTGCTGAATTTGTCAAGTATTTTCTCAATGTAATGTGATTGTGACAAAGCATAACCTTCTGATGTTCTGGTAATTTTCATACCAAGAATTACATCAGCAATCCCTATGTCCTTCATGTCAAAATATTTATTCAACATTTTCTTGGTAGTTTTAATCATATCATTATTACTACCTATGATGAGCATATCATCCACATAAAGACATACTATAACATAACCCTTGCTTGTGTTTTTAATATAAACACATTTGTCACATTCATTAATTTTGAATCCATTTGATATCATTGCTTTGTCAAATTTCTCATGCCATTGCTTTGGCACTTGTTTTAAACCATATAATGATTTAACCAATTTACACACTTTCTTTTCTTTTCCTAGAACAGAAAATCCTTCTGGTTGTTCCATGTAAATTTCTTCATCTAGCTCACAATTTAAGAAAGCGGTTTTTACATATGTTTAATGAATTTATAGATTATACAAAGATGCAATGGCAATTAGCATTCTAATGGATGTTATTCTGGTAACTGGTGAGTATGTGTCAAAGTAATCAAGACCTTCTTTTTGTCTATGTGCTTTGACCACAAGTCTTGCCTTGTATTTGTCAATTGATCCATCTGCTTTCATTTTTCTTTTGAAAATTCACTTGTACCCAAGAGGTTTACAAGCTAGTGGCAAATTCATTAATTCCCAAGTGTGATTTTGCAGGATGGATTCAACTTCGCTGTTTATAGCTTCTTTCCATAAAGGAGCCTCAGAACTGGACATAGCTTCTTTAAAAGTTAAAGGCTCATTTTCTAACAAAAATGTTAGAAAATCTGGACCAAAAGATTTTGAGGTTCTAGCACGTTTACTATGCCTAGGTTCTTCTTCCTCATTTTGATTTATCTCTTACTCTTGTTCTTGATCATGTTCTTGATCCTGACTAGTAATAGCATCATGAGATGTTTTGTTAGTACTAGTCTCTTGTCTAGTTTTATTTGGAAACACATGTTCAAAGAAAGACGCATTCTGAGATTCAATAATAGTATTTATATGCATTTCGGAATGTTCTGACTTATGAATAAAAAATCGATATGTACTACTACTCATGGCATAACCAATGAAAATGCAATCAACAGTTTTAGGACCTATCTTAGTCTTTTTTGGACTAGGAATATCCACTTTAGCCAACACACCCCCACATTTTTAAGTATTTGTAGGATGATACTCTCCCATGCCACATTTCATAAGGTGTTTGATTCACTTTTTTTCGGGGTACGTTGTTTAGAATATAATTAGCAGAAAGTATTTCTTCCCCCCACAAGTTTTGAGGTGATACAGAGCTTATCAACATGACATTCATCATTTCTTTTAAAGTCCTATTTTTCCTTTCAGCAATTCCATTTTGTTGAGGTGAGTAAGGAGCGGTGGTTTGATGAATTATTCCACATTCTTTACAAAACTCACCAAAAGGTGATTCATATTCATCACCTCTATCACTTCTAAGTTTTTTAATTTTCTTACCAAGTTGATTTTCAACTTTATTCTTATATTGAATGAAAGTTTCCAAAGTTTCATCCTTGGTTTGAATTAAATAAACATAGCTATATGTAGTATAATCATTTATAAAAGTGATAAAATATTTTTCCCACGTCTAGTTTGAATGATTTAAAATCACAAATGTCACTATGAATTAATTCAAGTGGTTCCGTACTTCTTTCAATTGTATGAAAAAGAGTTTTGGATAATTTTGCCTCAACACAAATTTCACATTTATGATTCAAATTAATGTCAAATTTAGGTAAACATTCCATATTAATTAATCTACACAAAGATCCATAATTAACATGTCCAAGTCTACCATGCCATAATTTGAAGATTCAAGCAAGTAAGAAGAAGATGTATTTTTATTAATTAAAAGGAGTACAACAGTTATTACATTTAGTTTGAAAAGGCCATCAGACATGTAACATTTTCCTACATACATCCCATTTTTGGTAAGTACAAAAACTAGCCTAAACCCATTTTTACTCAACAAAGATCAGGAGACTAGATTCTTGCGAATGTCCAGTACATGCAATACATTGTTGAGAGTGAGTTCCTTTCCAAATGTCATCTTCAGAATAATCTTTCATTGTCCTTCGATTTTAGAAGTCGAAGAGTTACCAATAAAAAGTTGTTCACCGTTGTCCACTACAGAATAAGATGTTAACATCTTTTTTTCGGCACAAATATGGCGAGTAGTACCAGTGTCCACCCATCATTCTTTAGGATTTCCGGCAAGGTTTGCCTCGGAAACAACTGCATAAAGATTTATGTCATCAACACCATTAGAAATTTTATCCACTTCGGTCATATTGGCTTGAGCAGCCTTCTTGCTTGATCTTCCTTTGCCTTTGCGTAAACCAGTTCCTAAGAACTTCTCTGGGTTTTCACCGTGATTCACTGGCATAGTGACAACATGAGGAGGGGTTGGCACAATTGCAACCATTATACTAGTACTAGTTTGAACATTAGTTTGACCAGTTTCTGTAGTCATGAATTCTAAATTATAAAACAAAATTATAATTAGAATTTTTATACTATACAGAAAATTAAACCAAAACCACATAATTAAATTTTGTAAAAATAAAAGAAACAAGAATTGTAACTTTTATTTTCAATTAATTTGAAAATAAAATAAAATTTTATTTAAACAAATTAATTCTACACAGAAAATTAAATTTCTGTAGCACTTCAAAAAATAAAATACTGAAACAGAATTTTAATTAATGAAAACTCAGAAATAATTTCTGAAAACCAAAATTAATTTTTGACCAACTTTACAAATAAATATTCTGAATTGTTAATGACTATCACTATATTACTACTAGTTGTCATAGAAAATAAATAGTACATTATTACTATTTTTCGAACAATATATTACTACGATTTGTTTTTCCAATCAGAATATTATTTTGTAAAATCACAGAAAATTAATTTTTGTAAGAAGAAGAAACGAAGAAAATGAAACAAACGAAAAAATTCTGTTTAAACAAAATAATTCGAATCTGTCTTAAGATTGTTGGAACAATCTTCTGTCTAAAGTAAATAAGTTGAAATAAATCAAACAAATAAAAATAAATTACTTATAGAATTTATTTTACCGAACCAACTAAATATTTAAAAGATCAAGTCGAGTGCTTAAGACAGATTCGTCCCGCTACGGTGCTTATGAAAAAATGGCGTCTATCTCTTAGGATACAATGATCTTCATAAATTGTAGTAGCACTCCAAACAATTTGTACGACGAACAAAACCTATGTTCTATACTCTCCAAATTTTTCCTAAAATAATATGAAGAATAAATTGATGCAAGAGAGCAAAAGGAAGGCAAGAATGTGATCTTCGGAATCGAAATCTGTTGGAAATGATGTGATATTTATAGGCAAAATAGGTGACCTTTAGATCTGTCCGAACAGGTACAAAAAGGATAAACAGATCTATTTTCAAACTGGAACAGGTGCGAACAGTTTTGAATCTGTCCAACTGCTAGCAGTTTTATAACTGTTTAGACAGTTTATCTATTGTGGAATTCAAACTTGGAAGAGGCACAATTTTTGGACAAAAAATTTGAATTCAAGTTTGAATTAATTTCATTTTGAAATTCAAATAATTTCCTGCAAGAATTTGAAAAAATTCAAATAAATTTTGTCTAAAAAATTAATGTTAGAACCGACCCAACCCACAACTGCGCCCGGCACGGCGGCGGCGCGGGCGTGCGTATGTCATTTGAGCCAAGGTTCACTTTGTCTATAACTCCTCCCTTCTATAATGTCACGACCCCAACCCGCCCCTAGTAGGATGGTGCCGTGATGGCCAGTAATCTGAGATTACCGAAGGCCATCTTACAAAATCCACACACAAACAGAGTACTCATAGGGGGCTTACGAATGCGGAAGCAATAACTTAAAATACAAGTGTTCCATGAGAGCTGTGCTTAGATCAAATGAGAAGACATATACAGTATGGTTCACATCCAAACCCATAAATAACAAAATGCAATTTACATCTTGATCAAAAGGCTTCTCAGCCGACATATACAAAATACAGGAAATACAAGCCAAGAAGCATGATTTTCAAGATTTGCCGACGTAAATACAAAAAGGCCGACGTAAAGGAGTCGTCGCCGACATGAATGCAAGACTAAGCCGACGTGGCAAGAATCCAAAAACAAGCTTTGCAAAATGCATCTAGGCGTCACCGCCGTCCTGCTCATCACCTACATATATATAGAGAGGGTGAGTTTGGAACTCAGTGAATGGTACCAATAATAAAGGTTTTGCATGAATATAGCCGAAGTCTTTCAAAACAAAACATGTCAAAACCATACAAATATTAGCCGAGATCCTCATATAGCAAAACACATCAAGCTTAATCAGATCAAGAGATGAACCGTATTCATCTATCAAGTCTTACAAGTCTCAAGGGATGCTTACTGACATCGGCAAAACACAAATCAAGCTTTATCAAATCAAGGGATGAACCGTATTCATCCATCAAATCTTACAAGTCTCAAGGGATGCTTACTGACATCGGCAAAACAAGGGACTGTACGATCCGTAATCGATTAGTCAAGGGTACTGCGAAAGTTTATAGTCCTCCAGCACAAGGGACTTGTGTTACTTAGGCCCATAGCCCTTTTTAACACGATAATTCTTCCAAGAAGGGACCGTATCCTTTTATACTTAGTGCTGCGAAAGTTTAGAGTCCTCCAGCACAAGGGACTTGTGTTACTTAGGCCCGTAGCCCTTTTTAACACAATGGCTTTCCAAGAAAGGACCGTATCCTTTTAATACAAGGGTCTGGAGTCACTTAGGCCCGTAGTCCTTTTTGACAAGTGGTGCTGCGAAAGTTTAGAGTCCTCCAGCACAAGGGACTTTTATACTTCGTACTGCAAAAGTTTATAGTCCTCCAGTACAAGGGACTTTTCAAAGATAACATCAAAACAAGGCTTATACTTGATACATCGAAATAGGCTAATCGTTCATGCTTAACAAATACTTTCATCAAAACAAAGCAAGACAAGATTTATCAAAACAGTATAACATAGCTTTATTAAAAGCACCACTCACCTGGCCTCTCAGGTGTAGGCTCAAAGCAAAGATCAAAGTCCTGACAAATCACATGGCAAATCACATTCTCAAAACAAGCTTTACATACATGTAATGATCTCGGCACTCCCACCGAATCTAAATCAATAACAAAGCGAAACATGCTGAGTGCCAAAACACTGTTTTCCATCTCATGGAAACACACTGGGTACCATCCAGGTCTTGCCGAGGTCCCACACCTCCTTGCCGAGGTGTGGTCCTGATGGCCACACACAATAACGAAATCGGGAAAATCCTGGGTTTCCCCTTGAAGAATGCAAAGAACAAAGTCATCAAGAACATCAAGAACATGCATGCTAAAATCATAACTCGTTTATTCAAAAACTGAGATTTCATGCCAAGAGTTCAAAACATGGACCTGGGTACCCATACAAGAAGGTTGTGCAAGAGCAACCACAAAAACACGGTTCTTGCCGTGCACTTTCGGATCAAAACAAGACTTCCTTCAAGAACTTATGAACACCATTTTTCTCTTTCAAAAACCAACTTCAAATCAATGCATGGCATGCAAAACAAATGCAATCATGCAATGCAGCTAGATGATCGATAAGAACAATCAGAGTAGAGCAAGAATCTAACCTCAAAACTCAAATCCAACGGTTCGATCCTCAAAGCTCAAGCTCGGAACTCTACTTCTCTCTCTAAAACTCTTTCTTCTACCCCTAGAGCGTCTCTCTCTAAAAACAAGGATTTGAGACCAAAATGAAACAAAATGATACAAATGATATGTTTTTAGGCCTGCCGGCTGTCTTGTCTGCAGCTCGGACACGTGGCGGTTCCGGGTTGGTTAGCTCAAAAAGTGACTGATTGACAAGATAACTCTATGACAAAGCGTGTGCAGCAAGCTAGAGCAAGACACATCGGCAATCAATGACATCGGCTAAACAAACAACCTCAGCAACAAGATAACAAAGACATCGGCTAGGGAGGACGACACCTGACTAAGCTGTGCCACACCTCGGCCTGGGTGTGCCACATCTCGGTCTAGGCCATACCTGCCCAAGGACAAGGATCACTAGTACAAAACACCTCGGCCTTGGCTCTAAACACATCGGCCCAAACAGGGACATCTCGGCAACATGCCGGGGTGAAGATGGAGGTCAACCAAGTGGTTCCAAAATAATCCCAAGTACAAAGGTTCAAGGGCGAACTAGGCTAAGCTGACCTCGGCTACACACTAAGCAAGGAACAAGATCAAGCAAGTAACAAGTAACAAAGCAAGGCAAAACAAGATAACAAGATTTATTAACATGACAAGACAAGATCATACAAAATGTATGCAAGCAAAGCTAAGTCAAGATGAGGGTTGTTACATATAAACTTGGGGTGCCCCTCAAGGACCAATCCAAGTGTTGCTACCTAGAACTTATATACACATATAAGTTCTCTTAAGTTTCCAATGTGGGACAAGCCTTACAAGGAAACCCACATTTTATTCTTTATTTGTCCATTCCACGAACTCGAAAACGACGTCAACTTCCCATTCACTTATAAATGGTTTTGACGAACCGTTTGCACCGTGTGACTTGCCATGCAACAATGAACACGTCACCTCTTTGGACCTATCTGAAAAAACGTGTGTACCTCATTCAAATTTGGGCTCAAAGTTAGCCCAAAATAAGCCTATAAAAACCATAAATCCCAACAAAAGATCGTTTCACAGACCACTTGTCTGAACAGATTGGGTGACTGTGGGTTAAATTATCAAACATCTAGGAATCATGGATACGGAAATGGGATATGGTGATATGGATACGACAATATGTCAAAATCTGAAAAAGTAAGATATGGATAAAGCGGGCGTACATTTGTAAAAACAATTATTTTTTATAATTTTAATAATGTAACATGAATGAAAATAAAACCTAAAGCAAATTAATAAATAAAGAGATGGATTCCTATTAAATAAAGAAATATGGAAAACTATCAATAGGTTCTAATAGTTTGATTTAATTTTCATCAAGTCTTATTTTTAGTAAAATCGTTACTAAAAATAATTTTTTGTGATGATTTTTTGCATATGTTGCTAAATTTTGACAATTAGTAACTTTTTTTGTCACAACTCTTATAAATTGTCGCTAAAAACTTACAATTAGTGACGTTTTTTGGTGACGAATCTTTCAAATTGTCGCTGAAAGTTGAAAATTAGTGACTTTTTTGTGACGCTTTTTTTAACTGTTGCTGAAAATTAATAATTAGTGATGCTTTTTGATAGTATTTGATAAAAATCACCATTAATTCTCACATGACCTATTGAACAATGAGTCCACATATTAAGGCTTACATGTAATTCCCCCAAAGAAATACTAACATTAAAGTTCCTAAAATTAAAAATTTGGTAAAGAAATACTTACATTAAAACAGTGTAGGAAAAAAAAAGTAGAAAAAAAAATTAAATAAAGCTACCTAATAGATTTTTTTTTTTTGGGGGGGGGGAGGAGAACAAGAGTGAAGTGTATTGACCATTGAAAAAATATAAATATAAAATAAGAAAAAAATTGAAAAAAATAATTATATACTTATTTGGCATATTAAAATATAAAAAATTAAAAATGAGAAAAAAAATTGGATACTTATTTGGCGTATCCCTCACATATCTTGCCGTATCTTTCAAGTATCTTTTGTATAACTCTCCCTTATTTGAAATTTACAAAAAATAAAAAATAAAATTAAAATTAAATAAAAAATTGAATACTTATTTGACATATTAAATACATACCTTGTCATATCAGATGCGTATCTATATTCAATATATATCTAATACTCATCATATATTTTTTTAGAATATCTGTGCTTCATAGTCAAACATCTGGTGTGTGGGTGGCCATAGATGGTACTTTCTTCTCCCAGATTTTTTGATTTAGTCCAAGTCAGTTTAGCATCATGCAATCAGAGGTGAGTTTTTACCTAGCTAGTCTCACAGTGGGTCTAAAAGCATAAGACAAAAATAAGTTTGGTATGTGTGCTTTGTTTTTCATTTTTGGATATCAATAAGTGTTAATAGGTGGACTAATTCCTATTAAATCCAATCAATTCATAGCAGAAAGTTAATCCTATCAAAATCATTGCTTAAAATTGATAATTAATAACACTTTTTGTGACTTTTTTCGATGTCGCTAAAAATCAACAATTAACAACGTTTTTCTAAATGTCACTAAAAACTGATAATTAGAGACATATTCTGTGATGTTTTTCTAAAGATGTCGCTAAAAATTAGGGATACTTACCAATCAGTCTTATTAACTAGACTTATTTATTTACAGGTCCTAACTGATAAATTTATTACTATAAAAATAAGAGACTGATAAATTTATCACTGTAAATTTATCACTATAAATTTATTCATAAAAATAAAAGACTGATAAAATAAGACTTAATGGGTAACAAGTCTCAAAAGTAGGACCTATTGGTATTTTGCCCTAAAAATTAACAATTAACAACGTTTTTCTATGACGAATTTTTAAAATTATCTATAAAAACTGATAATTAGACTTTTATTTATTTATTTATTTATGAAAATGTCACTAACTATTACAAGACTTATTAGACAATAAGTCTATCAATTAGAATATAGACAGTCCCCTTAATTTTTTAAAAACACTACTTCAAACGAGTCTCAAAGCCATGCCCTAGTGATGTATATGCAAGCAGTAATTAGGTGCTTGTGAGGAAAATGTTGGGATACTACAATATTTAAGAATTTTAGAGATCAAACTCTCTAAAAGTACAAATTTTATTACAAAAAGTTATTAAGAGATTATTTCATATTGTCACTATAGGCCCATCTCGAAAAGTCAAATAAGGAAACTTTTAACAATAAAATTATGAAAATGTCACTAAAAGGATATTCGTTTCTAAGTGTTCAATGTCATTGATACAAATACAATAAAAAGGCACTTTTAGTAACTACAATTCTTCGTTCTTAAAATGTGATTTTTTCTCTAAGGTTTTATCACTAAAACTTTAATTTATTATAAATCCTAAATAATAAAATAAAACAAAAATTCTCATAACTGTAAATGTAAAAAAATTAGGTCTATTTTTTTTACGTGTTTGTTTGCAAAAAAAAAAAAAAAAAAAAAAAAGAAGGATGACGGTCTATTTTTAAATACATATTTAGCATCTATTTTTTCATGCGATAAAATAAAAATGTTGTAATTATCGGATTGATATAATCTTTTTCCTGGATAATATATGCAAATGATCTTATAAAATGAATAATTTAAATAATTGAAATGGGATTCATAATAAACCCATAGACCTAAATAATTTATTCAAAAATTTTAACTTAAGGGATGTTTAATCCTTTTATAATAATAATCTATATATTGTGTTCTGTTTGGACATTATAATAGTTTAATGAATCCCACCACTTTTTTTTTTTTTCTTTTTTTTTCTATTATCAATAAATTGAGATCATAAACAAAAACATAGTAAAAAAAAAAAAAAATGAAAGCATTACAACATTATTGATTCCACAGTCCAAAGAAAAAGGAACACAAAAAAAGAAATAAAATTTGCCATGTTGAATAATGATAGGGACCAAGAATTTAGATAAAAAAGATTATTAGTAATAAAAATCACTGTATGATCTAAGAATTTAGATTCTCTATAGGGCACACTGTATAGTACATTTTGTACTGCATCAAAATGGCATCGTTTTGTTTATTATTTAAGACAAAGTAGCTTCCTTCGACAACCACCCACCCCACCCTTAACCCCGCCAAAGCCACCTCCTCTCTCCACCCTACCCCCAACCCACCATCTTTGGTGATCGCTCTACCGTGAAGTCCAGCGAGATCGAGAAAAGGGAAAGGAGGGTGAATGAGTAGGTGGCGACTACTACTGGCGGCGATGCATGACGTAACCAGAGAACCGATTATTGAACAGATCTAGGGTTTGAAGGTTCAGAAGAGAGCCGAGATCTAGCAAAATTTCACCGGAGATATTGTTCTGCAACAATCTACACAGTACACACAAACTGACACATCAAAATATATCACACAAGGTTAGATATCACTCTAGTAGACGAAGAACACCTTGAATCTACAAAAAAACAAAGAATTCTCAAAGAGAATTTGAATTATATTGAATAGAAGTTGATTTTCCCTAAATCATATATCCTTATATAAAATTAACGAAACCCTAACTAGACAAGAAAACAAGAAATTAGGTTAATTCCTTGTTAGACACAAAAATAAACAGAAAATTACCACAAAATTTTTTTTTTTTTGGAGTTAAACTCAAATCTGAATACCAAGAAACAATAGAAACGCACCAAAATAGACAACACTAAAAATGGACTTCTCAAAATAAAGTTATTGCTAAAACGAAGCTTCCCTAAAACAAAAAAATCACTAATTTGAGAACTTAAGTGAAGGAATTTGGCTAAAATCCACCATACATTATCTCCAAAATGGTGATGACTTTGATTTAAAAGCTATTTCCAATTAGAATACCAAATTTGAGATAATTCCGAATTGGTCACAAAAGTGTCACTATTATCCTCATTTTGACTCTTCCTTACCCTTTGATGATCCAATTGTTCAAAGAGTTCATCATCTACTTGTTCTACATCACAAACCCATCTCAAAAATTGGACAACTAGAATTAAGTATATAGGGAGAGAAGAAAAGAAATTGGGGTGTGAAAACTTGGGAACACAAGCATAGATCTTTTATGCCATATATGCTCTGATTTTAGATTTGGAAGGTTGGCTATTATCCCTAACAGAGTTCCTGATTATTTCAATGGTTGTGTTTTGATTAGTGTTTTGGGGTTCTGGGTTTAAATTTGATTTTGCTTATGTGATCTAGGTTGTGTCTGTTTATTGCAGTCACTGTGCAATGCATCTGGGATCAGGTGCAGGAAGAACAGAAGGGAACTTTTGGGCCTGAACAATGGCTCAACAGAGGACAAGAAATCAAACAGAACCAACCATGGAAACAACAACAGTAAATTGGGTGATTTGTTGAAGAGAAAGTTATTGACGCTTGGGAGAGAGGTAGTGTTGCAAAGATTGACATTGGCGGAGGAACCTTGGAGAGGACACCATAGTCGTCGTGGGTTTCATAAGACTGAAAAAAAAAAAAGAAACACACAACAATGTCATTTTATAGTGTGCATTACAGAGAATGAACTATAGGAAATCCAAACTCATGATATAAATTCAATTGTTACATTGTCAGATCCACACTTAAAATAAATTTTAATTACATATTATCTTTCTTGATACGTGTTTTTTAAAGTTAGTTGGCAGTTGGCGCCCTATGTTTTTTCTCACTTTTACCATTGACAAAACTATTAAGTTTTGAAACACCGGCCTTTGCCACACCAATACAACGTTCTTTCCTCCATCACTACTCCAAACCTCAACTTTGCTAGCTATGGACCACCTAAA
The DNA here is from genome assembly GCA_036172215.1 of Camellia granthamiana. Classification (NCBI taxonomy): domain Eukaryota; kingdom Viridiplantae; phylum Streptophyta; class Magnoliopsida; order Ericales; family Theaceae; genus Camellia; species Camellia granthamiana. The sequence goes on from CM069904.1 coordinate 129,817,990, forward strand.
AATGGTCAGAATCTTTTTTAGAGTAATTTTTCTCGAAGTGATATTAAAGTGATAGGGTTAAGGTTTATAAGTTAGAAGGTGAAATAATTATTGCACCCTTAACTTTTATAGAATTAAATCTCAACTGTCCAAAAAATACTCTAAGACCACTCTTCAACTCTTCATCAAAGATTGAGAAATCCCAAAAACAATCAAGAATTTAAAAGAGCTCCAGGAATCTGACTTGACAAACAAGAAGTTGACTGTACCATTCCAAGTGACTTGTTTCTGCTGATGAATTTCTGCTGATGAATTTAACAACACTGTTTTACCTCTACAAAAGTCACTTGAGTGGGGCAACTCATCGGCCCATTGATGCTTTGAAAGATGGAGGTAATCAATTTATCCGAAAACAACTTGAACAATACTGCACGACTTTGGAAGTCTAAACAAAGTTGTTGGGTTTGGCTATGTTTTTCAATCTACTCTTTGTTTTTTGTTATTTGTCTATTTTTTATTTTTTATTATTTTGATAATCCAAGGTATTAACTGCCTAGCTTAGCCTAATTGGCCCCGAGTTACCTCATATCAGGACAGCCGGGAACCTAAAGTTAACACCTAGACAAACCTCTAGTGATCTTTTGAGAAACTTGAACTTAAGATATTGAATCTTATCCTCAGGTCTCTATTTAAATCTATTTTCAACAACTGAACATGTTATTAGAAGTAATTATTTATCCAGATTGGGGATTACAACTTTAATTCTTTATCCAGATTGGTACTTATTTACAAGTGAGACAAATAATTCTGTCCAAAAGTTTTGAATTTTGTGCAGTTTATTGGAAGATGATTTCTTGCCCTTTTCAACTAAAAAATGTTACATGGGTTGTGTGTGTTCATGGTACATTGACTACAGTTTGGACCCTGGCATTAGCTTGATTAACTCTATCCAAAGTTTGTGAACATCTGGAAAACCAATTTAATAGCAATGCCCTATAAATTAGAAAAATGCCCTCTTCTCTCTTTCTTTTTCTCTTTACTCTTGTCGCAATCTTCCTTGCACTGGACAATTGGCATGGAGAAGGGAGTTAAGGGTGGAGTTGGTAGTGGCAATGTTGAGTGGCAAAGGGGTGGTTTGTGACTGAGGAGGATGAGGAGGGGTGGCCAACAGGAAAGGCAGTCAAGGCAAGGAAAACGAGGAGATGAGAGAGGCTAAGAGGCAAAAGAGTAAAAATCACCACTTTTTTTTTTCTTTTTTTTGCAGTTACTTTTACCTTTTCATCCTTATTTTAATTCATTTTTAATTCTCCATGTATTTGCTATTATTTAATTTTCCGTAAATAGAACATTATTATTCAAGATCTGCTATTGCTACATTTGAGTGGGGTGTGCATTTGTGAATGCAATAATTCACAAAAAAGAATCTAGCTTGTCTCAAGTGCGTGGAGTTCAGAATAATCTTTTCACTTTGTATTTTATGTCCAAGTGTATAGATTATATAAAATAAAAAAAAAAATAAAAAAAAAATATTAACAATTGTATCATATCATTTTAATATTTTATTGCTAACTAAAGAATAATTTATTTTAAAAATCATATTTATTGTTTATTTATTTATTTTTATTTTTTTGAAGATATATGATTAAAGTATATGATTATCGTGGATGGATAAAATAATAGCTCAAGCCCAAATCAATTAAACATCAACCTAGAAGAAAGGAAAGGCTCATATGAGCCATTTAGGAGTCCATTAGGAACAATTGGCAGCAAGCTGGCGTGTGCCTGAAAGCATGAAGGTCCAGGGGACCATCGAATGGTCCTTCCGACCTATCTTCATGGGGTCCGGGGGATGATTACTGATGTTTTGGTCTATCTTGATAGAGTGAAGAAATGGACACGCTATCTCATTTTTCTTATATATTGAGAAAATTTTACCTTTCACAATTACACTTTAGATTAATTTAAATTTTTTATAAATGATTAATATATCAAGACTTAAAAATAATGAGAATAAATTATTGAAATGAGCCTTATAACAAACTAGACTGAATTGTCTAATCTACTGTGAACTGAGAGGAGCTGGATTCCAAAAAAAAATAAAAAATGAAGTGAACCAATTGCAATTGATTTTTATGTACAATTTTCTTCATATGTTTCTGTTTGCATGTAGACTTATTGCTCGTGTTAGATTGCCATCTTTGTCAATTACATCATTGTTGTCATCATTAGATGGCATAAGATGTTTAAGTGTTTGATGAGTCAATTTGAATACTTTTCATGAAATTGCGAAAGGTAAATTATTATTATTTTACTTCTTAAAATTTATTTATTTTTATTTGACCCTTTGTATTTTAATTTTTTTAATTTACTTTTAAATTTAATTTCTATTTAAAATTAGACATAAAATGTCATAATAATTATCATATAATATAAAAAATTATATTATTATATTAAAATTTAAGTTTAGTTTAGAGATATGAGTTATATATAATAAATGGGCCGTGATTGAGGCCTCGAAAATGAGGCTCGAAATTGTCTCAAATGCAATTTTTTTTTTTTTTTCTAGGCTAATACATTGCAAAAAAAAAAAAAATAATAAAAATAATAATAATAATAATAACAAGCAAAGTATCAACCCAGCAAAAAAAAAAAAAAAAAAAATTCGAGCCAAATTTGAGCCAAAAAATTTGAGGCCTCAATCATTTTTGATAATAAAATATTTATATGTCACGTAATTGTTAATCTATCATTTTTTATTTATTTTTAATAAAAAAAATTTAGAAGTAAATTTAAAAAAAATTAAAATATAAAAGATCAAAATAATAAAAAATAAATTTTAAAAATTAAAATAAAAAAATGACCAACCATAAAAGCGACATAGTCTAATTTTTCCAATTACAAAATTTACTTTTCTCAGATTCCTGATCAATTCTCGAGGAATTCCATGAGCAATGAACACAATTTCCTTAAAGGTTCCTTTCTGACAACACAAACAAACCCATTTTCTAAGGACATAGAACCATTATTGTGATAGTCACAACCAAACGTGGTCATTGGGAGTCATCTTTGCAAGCTATCCACTAGTTTTTGATCAATAAATCTAAGAATAAGAATCAATCACTACTAGAAGAAAGGACTTCTTACTTTCAACATTTCAACATTGAGTAATGCTAGGCTTCAGGAAAATATTTCAGGAAAAGTTTCAGGAAAATGGAGGAGGAGGAGGAGGAGCAGGAGGAGGAGGAGGAGGAACTGGAGGGGCCATCAAAATGGAAGGAGGCGGAGGCGGGACTGGGCAGAGGCAGAGTCGTGCGACGGCGGGGCTGGGCAGACGACCGACGGCGGCTGCGACGATCAGCCTCCTCCTCCTCCTCCTCCCCCTCCTCCCCTTCTCCTCCTCCTCCTCCATTTTCCTGAAGTTTTTCCTGAAAAATTTTCCTGAAGCCTAGCATTTTTGTTCAACATTTTCTCTTTTTTCGATGTAAATAATACGCTTTTTTAGCTGGTGGGATCAATGGTCGTAGAAAAATATTGAATACTGAACGCAAAAATTATTGTTTCTGCAAAAAATTTTATATGTCAAGAGGATGTCATATAATATTATCTTCTATCAATTATAAATATATATACTCCTTATTGTTCTGCAAACACCCAATATAAATGCAGTAGACGTTACTGTCAAAACTAATTATAATAATAAAAGTATCACATGACACACATCTTATCCACATATAAAAATTACTAATGTTTTTGACATTGAAGATGCTGACGCAAACAATTGGGCTAAAAAAAATACATTTAAGGTGTAATGGTGGTAAAACAACTAATCACAAAAATTTTTGCGAACATATGCTAGTTGTGGGTATTGATTTCTGACCTCACAACCAAATAGACCTTTCTGCAGAGATCTAGGGAATTTAGTTAGAGAGCACGCAACAAAATAGATTAAGCCAATACCTACACACAAGAGAGTAAGAAATACCACTGGGAGGATTCCAACGATTAAGTTAGTCAACTTATCTCACAAAGATATCAACTCAAGCAATAGTGCACAAGTAAAAGCATACCTTAGACCCACGGTGATGTCTTACTTTTATAGTCAACAGTGCTCTCGTTCTTTAGAAGTATCACTTCATAGGACTCTATCATTTACAAAGATATCACTTATCTAAGACTCCTCCTATTTGGATTAAGATTAACTCTCTCAAAAGTTCAACATTACCCAAACAAAGAGTATGTCATCATCTAGGACTGTAGTCCCTCATTCGAACATCTCGGATGCTGATGTGGTTTAACCACACCTCAACCAATCAGAATCAACCACGTGGCACTTCGGCTAACCACCTAGGCCACATGGACAACTCAAAATTATGTCCCCACAACTGCCCCCTAGGTTCTATTACTTCGGCAACTTGAGATAACAGAACCTATTTCGTCAAATCTTTCAATATGTCGGCTAAACAACATGCTAAAGATACTCCTCTGACCGAGATCATGACTCGTCAGTTTCATGAAATAAAGACTCAAATGTCCACTCGTCAAAAACAAAGAACCAAGAATCAAGAATCAAGATTATCCTTCTTAGCCTCCTTGTCGGATGTTGGCTATCTATTCCTACTAAGTTCCTACTGACGGCACCAAATTGTGGGTGCTGATTTCTGACCTCACAACCAAATAGACTTCTCTGCAGAATAGATTAAGCCAACACCTACACACAAGAAAATAAGAAATATCATGGTAGCTTGTCCACCCGAGGGCACTCCGACAATCAAATCAGTCAACTTATCTCACAAAGATATCAACTCAAGTACTAGTGCACAAGTAAAAATGTACATTAGACTCACGGGGGCCTTACTTTTATAGTCAACAGTATCCTCGTCTCCCAGAAGTATCACTTCATAGGACTCTATCATTTACAAGGATATCACTTATCCAAGACTCATCCTATTTGGATTAAGATCAACTCTCTCAAGAGTCCAACCTTACTCAAATAGAGAGTCTATCATCATCTAAGACTCTAATCCCTCATTCAAATATCTCGGATTCAGATGTAATTTAATCATACATTGGCCAATCAGAATTGCCCATGTGGTACTTCTGCTATCCACCTAAGCCATGTGAATAACTCTAAATTATATCCCCACACTAGCCAGTGAGAAAGCAAAAACTATATCTGACAACAACAAAATTGATACAAATTTAGATATTTAATCTAGTGGTTATGTAGTACCCGTTTGTCGTGTGAGGTATTAGATTCAACTCCTATAGAGAAAAGTTTGATAGTGTTATGGTTTTTGTTATCCCCATTATGGGGGTTGATTGTATGTAGTTGTTGGGTTTAAGCTTGGTGAGTTAGTTGTGTTGGGCTTGGTGGGTTTTCGGTTATTGGTTGTTAAACTTTTTAGTTATTATAGGCTAGTCCTCTGTTCAATTATGTAAATATTTGTCAATGATTGTAATTATTCTCCTATCTATTGACCAAAAAAATAAAAAAAATTAAAAACATAAAAATCGACACAAATTTAGTAAAAAAGAAAAAAACATTATTTGCAATTGTGCTGTGTCCAAGTGCAATCTTGGGCTCTTTGGAAGTCCTAGGCGAACTTACAAAATAAGATTCTTTATGCATAACGGTAACAAAAAGAGTTTATGGGCAAAATCATAAGTACGTGCAATTTTTTTTTTTTATTTGCTAGTATTCACGCAAAGTCTTGTTGCATATATAATTATTAAAATTATATGTTAAAATTTACTTAGGTACTATATATGAAGAGATCATTACAATGATTGAAAAAGTTACTAAAAATTTGTTCTTGTTGCTTTATAATTTAGAAAATCAATATATATATCACACAAAATTAAAATTTATAATACCAAATAAATAAAAAAAATTACAGTAAAATATCAGATAAATATTATTCTTCTCGTATTTTTAAATGTAAAATTATAAATTATTCTTGCATATTATAACTTATTCGCCACATTCTTTTTAGTAGATAATACAAATAATTCGTTCAATTTTTTATGACCTGGTTAATCAAATGTAAGATCTTATCAATTTTAATTTTATAAAGGTTCGTTCACAATAATAACTGATATAGTTAACAAATAATTTATACATTTAAAAAATAATCATTCATTATTTTTAATAATTAACTACTTCAATCAACTTTTAGTTTGGATTGCGCACTTAGGAATTCAAGGCGATAATCTTATTTTTAGGACTGGTCCGGTAATAGTCAATACAAAACACTCGCGTGGTGACAAAAGATACACTTGAAAGCAATCTAAGTGAAATAGTCATTTAATGATTATTTTATTATATAATTAATTATGTGGTTATTAATCTCTGATTTGGTCTAGGAACAGAGATTATCAATATGTTATTAGGTTGGGTGGCTCTCACAAAATGTGAAAAATTATTAAATATTCTTGAAGTATCCAGTGTTCATATTATTTCACCAATCATCATTAACTATATTTTTTTATGTTTCTTGATCACTCACACAAAATCATAATATCTTAATTTTTCTATCAATTATAATATCATAAACTACTATGTAACCGTACTGAAAAAAAAAAATCCAATAATCACCCATAATGTTGCCTTTCTACTTCACTAATTCTTAGCCTTTTCTTTAGTGGGTTAAATTATCAAACATCTGGTGCGTGCTATGGCCACCTGGTTCCCTGAGTCTTTATGGTCAAGTCAAAGTCATTCTCATGGAATATGGATTTAGTTTAATACTGTGCTCGTCCCTACTAATAATTTTAGAGACATAAAAGACAAAACTATGTTTGGTGCATATTCTCGTTGTGAATTTTTATAATACACATTAAAAAATATTTTTAAAGAAGTGTGTATTATATATTTCAGTTATAATTATTTTTATATTTAATTATAATTTATTATAATATTTTATAATTATTATTTTAATTATAATTGAAGTGATTTTTAATTATAATTCAAGTAGTTTTAATTATGATTTTTAATTATGATTTAATTGATTCATTGGGATCATTATAAAGGATCAAGGACATGTGAATCCGATCCCACCCCTACCAAACACACAATTGTATCATATATATATATATTCAAAATTAAAATCTATCAGAAGAAACATCGGCCCTGTTTGTTATAAAACTTTTAAGGTAAAAGCTGTTAATTAAAAAATAAGAGTTAAAAACATTCCTCCCTTAACTTTTATATAATTAATTTTTTTTAGTTTATTTAAGCAAATTTTATCCAAAAATTTATAAGTAGAAGCTTATCAATCAGTTTAACACAGACTTTAAAATTAAAATAAATTATAATTAACTTGTACAAGCTTAAACAAACAGCTCGGTCAAAAACTAATTTGATTAAGGAAATCTTCAATTATGTGCATAAATCCCGCAATTCAAATATGTGCATAAATAATCAAATTCAAATCTTAATCTATAAAGTGAAAGGCATATTCTGCGTTAGAACCCAAAATTATTCAAAGCAAAGGTGTGAACCAGATTTACAAATAGATAGAGTACAGCTATAGAAACGTCTAGATAGAAAACTTACAAAGAAGAAAAATCTCCGAGCTATCAGTCAAATACCAAAAAAGAAAAAAAAAAAAAAAGGCTGGATAATCTTCTAGATTGAGCGTATATACAAAAAAATAAATAAATAAAAAATAAAAAGAGGTTTACACAACAGTATCTCAATAGAGAATCAAGCAAACCCCATTTCGTTAGAACTCATCATCTCCATCCGTGCTAAATATTCAAAGTTAGTGTAATTCGATTTATACTTAAGATGAATGAAATTTATAAATATATATTTTTATTTAGTTTTTAAGAAAGAAGGCTTTATTTATTTATTTATTTATTTATTTTTAATATCAAAATGAGAATTCAATAAATTTGAATTTGATCAAATTTAAAAACATAAAATTTGATGAACATAATTTTTTTGAATTCATTAAATTTAATTTCATTAAAGTATCGAAGATTACCCTGATGAAAAGGGCACTTTGGGATTTGAAAAAAATTGTTAGAAAGGTTTTGATGAAAATTTGAAAACAGAGTTGGACTAGTTCATATCAAATCAGATTTTTTACTAAAATTAAAAATCAAATCACAATTACAGGTACCTAGGAGCATACTGATGAATTTGTTGATGCTGCACCCATGAAGTATGGAAAGTGCCAATCCTTTCGAAAATACCGGTTTCAAAAGAGTTGAGTTTCGTGTGACGAAAAACTAAGTTTATGATTTGGTTTCTAATTGATAAGGCCGGGGAGTTGGGTAGAAGGAAAAAAAAAAAAAAACCTACTCTAGCATCGCTGATGATGCAGAAAGCTATTTAGCACGAATCTCTTGAGCGCTTAGGCGACAAATAGCAGCATGGGCAAAGAAGTGCCTCAACGCGCCGCAGCCACTATGAAAAAAAAAAAAAAAAAAAAAGAAGTAATGAAGAGTAGGAGATGCTCTAAAGACTTTTACTAGTTGGTTTGGACCTTTATTCTTAAAGGAACATATTTGAGATTTCTAAAAATACCGACAATTGTATCAACAGTAATGTGACATCATATGTGTCAATTTTTGATTTATTACAAATCCAATGATATAGGGCCCAACTCTCTTACTGCATCATTATGGGTCTCTAACATTTCTCATTTGTAAACCTACTAACACCATAATAGTTAAAATTATTCGACACGCTTAAAATTTGAGGAAATTTAAGAGCCCAAGATGCTGCCTTGTTCGCCTTAAGCCAGGGTCAGCCATGTACCTCTATCGCCTATGGAAGCCTTTTCTATGAAATCATTGATAGGTTTTTATGTTATGAGGGAGAGACTATAGTGATTCCGGTTTGGACCCAAATCATTTGATGTTTTGGATCCGGGTTTCATTGCCTTGTATAATCATTTATGTCTTATTTCCCTTATACCCCTTTGAGATTGGCTTTTGGGTTGTGTTGGTTGCGTTTGTAACAAGTTGGTACCTTATTTTTCAAAAACCTTGTTGTCCAGAATTTTGCTTCTACACTCGAGCGTCACTTCTTGCGCTCGAGAGATCTTTATGAACTCTCAGTACTTTTGCAAGTCTACAAAACTACTAGGAATTGGTATTTTTCGCTCCAGCGAAACTTCTTACGCTCAAGCGGTCTTGGCTCGAGCGGGCCTTATTGTGCTCAAGCGTTGGCCTTCTATCTATAAAACTACTGGAGGTTTGTATTTCACACTCGAGCAACAACTTTTTGCGCTTGAGCAGCCACATTTTTTGTGTCTTACGCTCAAGCGTCATTTCTTGCGCTCGAGTGGTCTGCGTGTATATCAGTTCGTAAAAGTCACTTTTTACATCACTTTTTCATCTCTCTCTCTCTCTCTCTCTAAACTTTATAAAAACCCTAGATCTACACACACTCTCTCTCTCTCTCTCTCTAAAACTCACATTCTTCCATCTAAAACATCTAGATCTATAGATTTCTCTACCCTATTCCCTTTGAGAAGAATGTAGAGCTCACTTAGAGCTTTATTTTCAGCCAAACAAAGTTGAGTTTCGACATTGTTGAAGTTTTCTTACTCTTTCAATCATCTTCTAAGTTTGAGGTAGGAATTCTTCACACTCTTGTATGAGTTTTACCTTAGTTATTTTCTATTTCAAAAGATTATAGTGTTTTTTTTTTTGGAAGGAGGGGGGGAGGGGGGGAGGGGCAGGGGGGCTTGGTAAAACCTAGGGTTTAAAATCACAATGAAAATGAGGGGTTTTCAAATGATTTTTTGGAAAAGCTTGTGGGTATGAAATTGGAGTTGATATATGTTGAAATGAGGTATTTCCTACATTGAAATGTATTTTCAAAGAGAAAATGGATTTTGCCCTAAAATGTGGATGTTTGAGATTGTAAAGAGAAAATGGAATTGATGTTGAGAATTATGAAATTGAAGTAATGTTGATAATGATGGCAGAGTTGCATATGTACTATCACTCCCACCTTGAGATCTTGGAAAAATGTACCTCTAATGAAATTTATTTATCTGTTTAGAGATATCTATTTTGGGCTATCGGTGGATGATAGCTGTTAGTGTTGTAGCAATTGCATGAGAATTAGATGAATTAAAACTAATTTCTCATCCATGTGCATTGAACATTGTTGCTCGTTTAATACATTAAAAATGTATATTGTAACGTCCCAAATTTCTAGCCCAAATGATAATACAACAATCATGGCTCTTTCAAGGAAAACTGAATATAAATCTCCAAACTTACATTAATCCAACAACAAGTAAATAAACAAATAAATACTCCCAAAAGTTTACAAGTTTCCAAGGCTTGAGCCTGGTTACACAAAATGGTTATTTAAACCCACACACATACAGCCTTTGGCTTACACACAGAGTCACAGCAAAATGAGAGTCTCGTACTCTCAACACACATTTCCTCGCCTTTAGTTAGGTGGCATCACCACATCTTTTCTTGCACAAAAATCCCGTAGGATGAGCATAAAGCCTAGTAGGAAATCCTTAACAAAGTATATGCATTTTATACAAGTCTCAAGAGATGAAATGTACATGCCATGCTATGTCCTTTTGAAAGAAAATCACATCTTCATCTTTGAAAACCATCATGCTCAATGATGTCATGCAATTTCAATTCTTCAAAACTTAACAATTCATTTCAAGAGCGGTAAATACGACTCTGGTAATCCCTAGATTGGTGTCTGCAAGTAGACTATACAAATACTACCAATTTGTCATTTTTACCAGCATTGACTGGAAGGCTCGACACCTATAATCTGTCATTTTTACTAGTACTAACTGGAAGGCTCGACACCTATTCAATTTCATCTACACCACCTGTCAAGACTTCTACACCGTATTTACCCCAAAACCAATTCATGGAAACTTGTTTCTCAACATTCTTTTCTCAATGCAAGTTTTTAAATCAACTTTCAAAATTTAATGTAATCAAATGAATCGATATGTCAATAAGACAAGATGAATATAAAATTTTTTATTCTAATTCATCATCCAAGGAATAAAACAATTCCATCTTCTCAAGTATCCTCAACAATTTGTCATTTCAAGACTATTTCAACGTTTTGAACAATAATTTCCAAAATGAACAACAATTCTCATATTCCCTGAAATTCATCATTATATAAATATAAATAAGAAATTTTCTAAATATCCATTTATTTTGACACAGAAAATAAATATAACAATATCATTAATGGATTTTCAGTATCTTTAAAAAAAATCCCCAAATTCTAGATTTTCTCACTAAAACTATACAACTCAAATCTTTTGAAAGAAAACTTTCCAAAATCATCTTTTCTTTAATCAATGAAGATCAAAACCCATAAGACCATTTTAAAAGAACAAGAGACAAACCCAATTTCAAAATCGCTCAACTTCTTGAATCAACAATGAATTTTCAAAGCTATCGAAGGATGATTTCGAAAATCATCTAGATCTTGCAAAAATATATATATAACTCTAAGGAAATCCCTACCTCAAGTTTTGAAGAAAAATTGAGATGAAACCCCAAAATTTACGATGTCGAAACTCGATCTCCGCCGCACACAACAAAGCCCTCGAGGTGATGACCAACTTTCGTGAAGAACTTAGGCCTAAATCCTAATGGATTTGGAGAAATCAAAGAGAGAAGGTGACTTCTAGAGACAGAAGCTGCAGATTTAGGGTTTTTGAGTGAAAAGGAAATCAAAAATGAAGCAAGATGGCGCTGCTGGTAACTGATATACGCCAGGCTCGCCCGAGCGAAGGAGTTCTTGCTCGAACATAAAATACCTAGCTTCAGAAGTTTTTCAGACGCACTCCTCGCTCGAGTGCAAGAAGCTTCGCTCGAGCGGACAAGCAATTTCGAATGCATTTTGCATTTTTGCTTCGGAGGCGCTACCCTTCGACCCCGCTAGGGCGCTGTCCTCGGACCCGCCAAGGGGTGCTACCCCCTAGACCCTCGCGAGCTAACTAGGCAGCTCGATCCCCGACATACTCAGCGAAGTGGCAAAGCATGAAAGAAAGGTCAAAACTAGGATCGCTACATAGATGATTTTAAGAAAAAAAGGGATGAACGTGGGAAAGAGGTGTGCATCACCAAATCAAGTTGGCTTGTGTGTCTAGGGTGAAAATTCTGAAAAACGGGCGTATACATGGGTGCCAGTTCCCGCGGATGAAATATCTGTAAAATGGCAATAGTAGCATTTGTATAGGCTACGTTTATATAGGTGCCGTTTGACAGTTTCCTGCGGACAAAATATCTGTGAAAGGTTATAGTGGCTTGAGATTTCCCCCTGCTTTCTATTGTAAAGGGCATGATTTTCAGAATTGTGATATAAACAGGGCATAACACGACTTTTGAAAAAGGTTATAAATGTTTTGGTATTGGCATTACGTATGCATAAAACCTGATGGCTTTGTTAAGATTTATACATAGTGTTGTAGTGTTTCTACTGGGCTTTGGCTCACCCTATGTGGGAAAAACCATTTTTAGGTCCTGGTGATATACCCCCACCAAGGACTTAGCTTGGGAAGACTGTCGAGTTGAAGGCTCAGTGTTGTTATTTTGTATTTAATTTTGTACAAGTCTAGGGCTTTATCTGTATTGAGTTTAAGACTCACTTTTGATGTACCCAAGCCTTGACTTGGAAAGATGTAAGCCTTTAGGCCATATGAATATTTGTTTAGTTTTCATTTCTTTTCACAATCTTGTAACATATGTTGTAGATTTAGGATGTACTATTTATGAATGTATATCGCATGTGCCACCTTTTGTATATCAAACTCTAATTAATGAAAGCTTATCAATTCATTTATGTTACTATTTATTGGTTGTTATGAGATGGGTATATTATGTTTATTTCGGGACATTACAACTTGGTATCAGAGCATACCGGGTTTGAATACTTTGGGTACGTGGGAAGTAGTTATTAGCACAATGGGTTTGTTTCGCTTGATAGAGATATTTGTATGTCTGAAATGCTTAAGCGATAATATGCTTATGTGGTTATATGGGTATGAGATTTAGTTCCTAAAATATTGATTGGGCCTATAGGTTTCTAGAAGTCCTATTAGAAGAGCACTTGATCACTGTTGTTTCTAATCGGAACTCTGGCAATACTACGGGACGATCATTATCTAGGAAGGAAATTCATATGTGTTTATGTGACTACGTGCTTATGTAGAGTAAATTACTGTTGTCTATCGCATTAGGACGCGAGTGAGTTAGCTTCGACACATTTGTAAATGTGCTAATCTCTTTTATTATCTTCATTAGGATGTCAAAATGTGGATATGGTGGCGGTAGGCGTGGTAGGCCTAGGAGGCATGAGGTTCCTTTACCGGATGAGATTCCGGCACAAGAGGAAGGGATTGGTCAGGCCAATGTGGCTGAACCAGTTGGTCAACAGGCCATGGGCACCTTGGCCCGCGAAATGGCCGAAGCTTTATGGGAATCCATGGACATTCTTAGAGCTGAGAATCAAGTCTAGCTCCAAGTTATTGAAGTAGGGCCGTTGTTCTTAAAGAGGGATTTCTTTCGGTCTAATTCGGACAAGTTTTTGGGTGATCCTAAGGAGCAACTGAAGGTAGATGAGTGTCTAGAGCAGATAGTGAAGACGTGTGAGATGCTTGGCATCGAAGACGATAGACTGAGAGTGACCTTGGCATCTTTCCAGCTGAAGGGAGATGCGGGTCAATGGTAGAAGTATGCGCGTGGGCGCATTAGAGTGACTCGGGAGGCTTTTGTCAACGCCTTCCGTAGCGACCCTAATTTTCTTAAGACATTATTTATTATTGTTATTATTACTTTTTTTTTTTTTTGGCTTTATTAATTGTGCAGATACATGAGAATTTAATGTGATATTTAGTTAATTATATATAATTAATCTGAATATTTATATATATATAGAAATTATTTATATAGATTTTATATAAGATATTTATATTTATATATGTTGTATTTGTAAATTATAATACAATAATGTATGCCAATTAGGGTACAAAGCTTAGAGGCTCACTAAAACAAAACAAGAGAGAGAGAGAGAGAGAGGGAGAGAGAGGCTCTGTGAGGAATCAAAGAGTGCAAACCGACAGGGAGAGAAGAGAGAGACGGAAAAGAGAGGTGAGGAAGAGAGACAAAAACAAAATGGGTTAGGGTTTTATTTTGGTGGCTCCATTAATTCTCCAAGTGATTCTTTGATCTTCAAAAAAATATTGTGAGTGCAAAACCCACTATCCTTGATTTATGTTTAATTCGTTGTTGTTTATTTATTTATTTATTTATTTATTTATTTGATGTTGGTTTGATTTTGTATTTGCATGTAGATGATGGATTGATTTCATTATTTGGTTAAATGTGTATGTAAGGTTTATGGTTTTTATATATATTTATTTTATGATTGTAATCACACTTATGGTTATATGAAATTAAAATAAATTTAGAACCCATAGATAAATTCCTTACACTCCATCATGACTCCATGGATTGTTGTTTTATTTGAGTATTGGTGAGAAAAAGTATATAAAAAAAATGTAAGAATTAGGAGATTTATTTGAATGCCTTAGGTTTGGCATTGTTATGTTTGTTCTCATGAGTAGATGAGAGATTGTGTATATATATTGTTGCCGCGTTCTCAGGAGCAGACAAGTACTTTGATTTACGTGCGTACGTATATGCTAACCATCCGGGGAGTGCGGGTCAAACTCGGGACGATATCCCCATGCAATTTTGACTTCGGAGCGGTGTTAGGTATACGAGAGGCACATGAGATATATGAGTAGGCCGGAAGTAAAGGGCCGAAATGGTGGAGTTAATATACAAAGAATTAAATATGAACTTATTGGTATAGTTTGAATTGCTTTGATTTGTACATCTCAAAAAATAGTAAACAACCTTGATAAATTATGAAATTTGGGCAGAGGCATGTATACGTAATTATAGACAACTTTTGTGTTTTAACTTTTTACTAAAAAGATCAATTAGAACTTGTAATCGAATTATCTTGGTTACAATAGTTTTTGTTCATTTTAGCAATATAGATTGTAGATGTTGTTTTAACCCACGAAACAAGCTCATTTTTATTGGTTTCGAATAAACTGAAGTAAGACATTATTCTGAACCCATTTCGTGTTTTGAACTTTTCCGAAAAAACTCATCTTAGGGCAGTTTCTTTTTGTTTTCAGGTTCAAATTTTTCAATTGAATTTCGTCTAGGTTCTTCTATTAAGTTTTTCTCTCAATCTGTTTAGTTTATACTAAACTCGTTCACGATGTTTTTTAGGAAATTTGATTCTGTACAACTTTTGTTGTTTGAGTTTTGGTCAATTCAAATTATTTAAGCATGAAACAGTACATTTGTTTATACTTCTTTAGCAATTCACTTATGATTAAATTATACTAACTTTATTTTTTTTGCAGAATGGTGGGTCTTACTATTTTTTTTTTTATATAGGGCTGACCCACCATATTTTTTTGTTTATTTTGTTTATTTTATACTCCATTTATATTTAGTTGTATACAAGGAAGAAACTAAATGCCACTATATTTCAGGAAACTACCCCTTCGTCTCGGTGCAGATGAAACTACTTGTCTTGTCCCATAATAAGAATTAAATGTATTTTTATTTGCGTCTGATGGACACGTGGGTGTCAAATATTTGCACTCATACTAGTATACTTGTATCCTGACCCGTTTTGTCTCTTGGTATCTCGGGTGCATTCTATTTGAGCGCAGCTGAGCTTCTTTTGTAGAATTAGTTGGGGCTACGGTGGTGACGAGAAATAACTATAGTTGTTAGACATGTCGTTTGGACTTCTTTTGTTTTTTGGAGTTTAGAGTTTAGGGATTGATATTAGTTTATGTATTTATTATCCTTTTTTTTTTTTTTTTTTTATGACCTTAGTATTTTGACGATTTGGCATTGTAGGTTATTTTTTCAACTTTACATTATTTAAGTTGTTTTGACTAGTTGTTGCTATTTTAATGTTGGAGGTATTAGATAGTTATGAATTTATGATAGATAGTTTGGTTGACATTTATTAATTTGTTTTTTTATCCCTTGTATTTTTTTTTTTTTAGCATTGAAATTTACTTAAACTTTATGGAGATGAGAGTATTTAGATTTTGTTTCACCCCTAAGATTTGGATGATGGAATATTGATTGAATGTTTAATTATCCAAATGTTAGGGCTTGACACCTTCCAGGACAAGTTCTTACCTCCCATGGTTAGGAAGAAGTTAAGGGAGCAGTTCTCAAAGCTCAAGTAGCTCAACATGCTTGTCGCCGAGTTTGAAGCAGCCTCTACTAGCCTCTCTAGATTTGCACCAGAGTTAGTGGCAACAGAGGAGCGCCGTTGTGTGGAGTTCGAGAAAAGGTTAAGGACTGGACTACTTTTCAAGGTAGCCAGGTCAATGATTAGAGATTACAGGTGACTTGTAGAGTCGGCGGCTCATCTTGAGACCGTGATGCAAATGGGGGACGAACGGATGAGAGGCTCTAGAAGGAGTCAGGATGTTCAAGGGGACAGTAAAATGCAGAGGGGTTCTAACCCACAACAGTCCCAGGGAGCACAGTCGAGGTCCACTTTTCTAGTACCGAGTTCGGGTTCTAGAAGAAGTGGTTGGGGAGATTTCATTTGTTTTAAGTGTGGCTAGTTAGGCCACAAGTCTCTAACTTGCCCACAAATAGGAGGAGGGCAACAGTTTGTTTCATCTGCGACTAGTTTCCATAGCTAGAGTCAGTGGAAAGGACAATCGCTCATTTGTTATCAGTATGGACAGGCAGGGCACTTGAAAAGGTTTTGCCCTCAATTAGATGGCACACCTGGTGCATCTGGTTGGAGGCAGACACAGAGCCACCGGCCTACACAGTTAGCACAGGCCTCAAGGGCCAATCAGGGAGCCTCTTCGACTAAGTCAATGCATCAGACTTATGCTCCAAGGGGTGAGCAGATGGAGCAGAGACCTTCAGGGCATATGTATGCTGTTACCACACCAGACTTAGTGCCAACACCTTTAGTTGTGAGAGGTACTTTCTTGTTATGTAATTCTATTGCCAATGTGTTAATTGATACGGGTGCATCCCATTCATTTATCTCATCTACATTTGCATTGGCATTGGGGTTAGAATAGGATTGGTTAGCATCTCCATTCAGTGTAGAGTCACCTATTGGTGGTGAGATTGTTTTGGAACAGGGGTGTTGAGGTTGTGAGATAGAGGTTACCGGTCGCCGACTTCTTTTTTCATTTCTGTTGATTGACATGTCGAGTTTTGATGCTATATTGGGTATGGACTGGTTGTCATCGTATCAGGCTGTCATAGACTGTTACCGTCAAAGGGTTACTATATGTACCTTGAGTGGTGACTGTTTTTATTTCATGGAGACAGAGCCTATTGAGTTTTATCGCTGGTGTATGATCCACGTGGTCGAAGTGAGCTTGGTGGTCTTCTTACAACCTTCTTGAGAGTAAAGGAGGAAGATATCCAAAAGACGGCATTTCGTACGTAGTATGACCATTATGAATTCCTAGTGATGCCTTTTGGGCTAACCAATGCACTAGATGTGTTTATGGATTTGATGAACCGAATCTTCTGTGAGTTCTTAAATCGTTTTGTAGTCGTCTTTGTTGATGACATCTTGATTTACTCACCCTCCGAGGAGGAACACATGGAATACTTGCGAGTTGTGCTTGAGTTGCTTAGAGCCCACAAGTTGTACTCTAAATTTGGAAAGTTTGAATTCTGGTTGAGAGAAGTAAAGTTCTTAAGCCGTGTGGTATCCGGGGAAGGGGTGACTGTAGATTCATCCAGGATAGAAGAAGTACAAGATTGGGAATAACCTAAGAATGCTTTTGAGATTCATAGTTTTTTGGGGTTGGCTAGGTATTGTTGTCGGTTTGTGAAAGATTTCTCTAGGTTAGCCTCACCGTTGACTAGACTGACGAGAAAGGGGATCAAATTTGGGTGGAGTGAGACTCGTGAGAAATCATTTCAAGAGCTTAAGGTTAGACTTACCACTGCACCAGTGTTAATTATTTCGAAGAGGGGTTTGGGCTATTCGGTATATTGTGATGTGTCACGAGAAGGTTTGGGTTGTGTCTTGATGCAAGAAGGGAAAGTAGTGGCATATGGCTCACGTCAGTTGAAAACACACGAGAGGAACTACCCCACTCATGACCTAAAACTAGAAGTCGTGATCTTTGCTTTGAAAATTTGGGGGCATTATTTGTATGGTGACAAATTTGAAGTATTTTCTGATCACAAGAGTCTGAAATATCAGTTTACACAAAACGACTTGAATCTGAGGCAGAGAGGGTGGATGGACTTTATAGAAGATCATGATTTTGACTTGCATTATCATCCGGGGAAGGCTAATGTTGTGGCTGATACCTTAAGTAGGAAATCCATTAGCAGGGTAGCTAGTATGGCCGTTCGGGAATGGGAGATGTTGGGTCCTATTGGTGAGTTTGACTTGCATCTTGGCGAGTCCGTTGAGTCTACAGTCTTGTTTTCGATAGTTGCACAACCGACACTTGTGAGCCGAGTGATAGAAGCACAGAGGGGTGATCTTGAGGTAGAAACCCTCTGGAAGAAGATCTCTAGTGGAAAGGTAGAGAAGGGCCTGAATGTGTATTCCGATTCGAGTGTTAGATACCTTGACCGTCCTTTCATGCCGGAGTCTTACCGAGAGGAAGTACTTCGAGAGTTTCACCATTCACACATTGCGGTGCATCCGAGAGGCACAAAGATGTATCACGATCTTAGTCATCAGTTTTGGTGGAAGAGAATGAAAAAGGATGTGGCCGTGTTTGTATCGAAGTGCCTTACTTGTCAACAAGTGAAGGTCAAGCATCAGAGGCCAGTGGGTTTGTTACAACCCTTGCCTATAGCCGAGTGGAAATGGGAGTATGTCATAATGAATTTTATTATATGTCTTTCGAGAACTCAACGAGGTAATGATGCCATTTGGGTGGTAGTTGATCGATTGACCTAGTCAGTGCACTTTGTACCTATGCACATGAGTGACTCAGTAGATTACCTAGCCGACCTTTACGTTAGGGACATAGTGAGGTTACACTAGGTCCCTGTAACGATTGTTTAGGACAGAGATCTGCATTTTACGGCTCGTTTGTGGCAGAGCCTACAAAATGCCTTAGGCATGAGATGTCACGACCCAAACTTGCCCCTATAGGTTTAGCGTCGTAACCGGCCAGTAATCCTTGGATTAAAGGCCTCTTAACAGAATAACATATAATTAGGGGCTGCGGAAGCAATATATAGAAATATACATAGTCCATCGAGTTGTGCAAACATATATGGGACATATAATCTTAAACCTTTTTATTTTTAAAACATACGCATGACATCAAAAGATGCAGTAGTTATACGTCACCCCATGTACATATAAACGGAAATTTTGTTCATAAATCAAAAGAAACAAAGTCTTAAACATTCACAAAACACTTCCACGAGACTTGACTTAGTCCGAAACCTCCTCGGGAGGCGTAAAAGGTGGTTGACAAACACAAAATTCTTCAGGCATCATCTTAAGCCTGGTCATGAGCCTGCTCATCTACATACATAAATAAATAGTGAGGGGAAGCATAGTGAATAATAACAGATGTAAAGGGTTCAAATGAACGATGTCTGTCACAGATATAGCTTTTAATTCACTTGTCAAACAGAAACATAGGCATGTTCGTATCAGAAATAGAGTCATAGTCATAATCATTGTCAAATCATGTGTGGTACATCTATTAGCATGAACATATCTCTTTGGTCAAGCATATCAAGTTCCATAATAGAACCTCCAATACCGGGTATCATATCTCATACATGGGCCACGGTATTATTCCCCCGGGCGAGGGCCTCATGACCATAAGCCACAGTACTATTTTCCCTGGGCGAGGGACTCTGCTAAGGATACCACATAAACATTTCAAAAACCTGGATCATCATTTATGAGCAGAATTTAACATTTCACAAAATAGTGCATTTCTTGTCATATCATATTATATAAGAGATTACTTAAATGTAAACATAGCTTTACGAGGTTATTACTCACAGATAGTCCCAAAGCAGATAGACAGAACAGATAACCGGATAGCCTATGACGTGCAACCTACAGAAACACATAACAAATATATATACATATATATATGAAACACACACTCGAATAGTACATAACTCATTTCACTTTGCTCTTTGTGTGTTTCTACTTCTTGTCCTCATTATAGTGTCCTAATCTTGGCCTAGAGATGTTTAGGATGCAATAAGGATGCTAAAATGCATTGCTGAAAATAGGGGCCTCGCTTGAGCGCAACTTTCTTCGCTCGAGCGGACATGCCAAATGTGAGTGGTCGCTTGAGCGCAACTTCTATTGCTCGAGCGGTCTGCAAACTTCTATAAAAGTGCTGGTTGCTTGATTTTTCTGCTCGATGCTCGCTCAACGCTCGTTCGAGCGTAAGACTCATGCCCTCGCTCGAGCACAACTTCTATCGCTCGAGCAGTTTGCAAAACACATAAACTTCGGGGAACATGCATTTTACGCTCGAGCGGACTTTTGATCGCTCGAGTGGAAGTGTGAAAATGAAGGTGGTCGCTCGAGCGTAGGATTTGTCACTCGAGCGATGAAGCAGAATCTGGGATTTCCAGATTGCTCTTCTCAGCTCAAAACTGAAATTCAAGGCTACAATTCACATCCTTTTGGGCACAAAACTTGAGGAAACATATGTAAACTTGTAAATTATGAAGGATTAAAGATTATTTCATGAAATCAAGACCCAAAAGTATGTCAATTGTGCAAAAATTCAACTTGAAATGTAAGAACATGATGTAAACATAACATGCATATATTTATTTGAGTTCATAGCTTCCAAAACATGATCAAATGAGATATTCTACTAAAAAACATGGTGAATTCTTAAATTATAAGAAAAATATGAGCATGCATGTGACAAATTCTTAGACAACATGCTCTAAATGCAATGTAATGCACATGCATGTATGTATACTCTTCTCTTCTACTTCATTAAGCTTAATTCTTGCCTCAACTCACTTAATTCTTTTGAATGCATGTGTTAAGTACCCTAATTATACAACTAAAGGCTTGATTTCTTACCTTAGGTTCTCAACTCCTTGAATTATAGTGATTTCTTGCTCAATTTCTTCAATTCTCCTTAATTCTCTAGCAATTCTTCCCTCTCCTAAGTTTGATCTCAACTTCTTCCTTCTCTTACTCTCTCTCATGTTTTGATTGGTTGATCAGGCTCAAAGGTGTGTAAAAAGAGAAGTTAATGCACACACAGTAGCCTTATATAGGCTTGGTTAGGGAGTTCAATTAGTTAAGCTTACCACTAATTAAATGGGCACAAATTATTCTAATTAATTCGTTCCGAATCGAATTTCAATTGAACTTGCCATAATGTTCTAAAAATTCTAACTTATATTCCAAGTTAATTTCGTGATCGGATGCCGATAAGGCCTTAAATTTTACAAAATAGAACAAAATTAGAGACAGATATTCCTACACAGAACAAATAGAAACTCATATAACACATGTAATAAATGCAAAAATTTCATCTTAATTACTTATTAGACACAATTAATCATGGATTAACGTTAATTAGAGGTCAGGGTTGTTACACGAGATTGACTTTTAGCACCGCATATCATCCTCAGACTGACGGGCAGTAAGAGGGCACCATTCAGATTCTAGAGGATATGCTTCGAGGTTGTGTTCTTAACTTTAAGGGGTCGTGGAAGAGGCACTTGCCCTTAGTGGAGTTTGTCTATAACAATATCTTTTAGTCGAGTATTGGCACGACATCATTTGAGGCCTTGTATGGTCGACCATGTAAGTCTCTTGTGTGTTGGGCCTAGGTGGGCGATGCACCTATGTTGGGTCCAGAGTTGGTCCGGGAAACGACGGAGAAAGTTACACTTATCCGCAAGAGGTTGGTTGCGGCTCAAAGTCGTCAGAAGAGCTATGTCGACCGTAGAAGGAAACCATTGTCCTTTGAGGTAGGAGATCACGTCTTTCTAAAGATATCACCTAGGCCAGGTTTGATGAGATTTGGAAAGAGCGGGAAGTTGTCTCCTAGGTTTATTGAGCCTTTTGAGATCCTAGAGTGGATTGGGGAGGTAGCTTATCGCTTGGCCTTGCTGCCACAGGTTTCTGAGGTTCATGACGTGTTTCACATCTGTATGCTTCGGAAGTATGAGTCGGATCCTTTACACGTATTGGATTGGACTGAGTTAGAGGTAGACAATGATGCCTTGTATGAGGAGAGACCGGTTATAGTTTTAGATACTCGAGACCAAGTCTTGTGAGGCAAGACAATTCCTTTGGTTAAAGTGTTATGGAAATATCACGGGGTTAAGGAAGCACCTGGAGAACGTGAGTTGGAAGTCCGTGAGAAGTATCCGGACCTATTTGTTAGTACTTAAGCATGTTTTGAGAGTTTTGTTGTGTTAATGTAATGTAAACATTGTATATGTTTTGGAAATGTGAATTGTATATTCAATATTGAGAACTTGTTTATCATGTTGATATGAATGAATGACCGGTGAGTGGGCCATGGTAATGGGATTAGTTGATTATCATTGTTGTAATTGGTTTAAACATGGTTTTAAATGTTTGGTTTTAATTTCGAGGACAAATTCTTTAAGGGGATGGGGGGAGGGGGGGGAGGAGATTATAGCTATTATGGTTTGGACTCGAACCATTTGATGTTTTGGATCCGGGTTTCATTGCCTTGTATAGTCATTTATGTCTTATTTCCCTTATATCCCTATGGGATTCGCTTTTGGGTTGTGTTGGTTGCGTTTGGAATAGGTTAGTACCTTGTTTTTCAAAAACCTTGTTGCCTAGAATTTTGTTTTTACACTCGAGCGTCACTTCTTGCGCTCAAGCGGTCTTTGTGAACTCTCAATACTTTTACAGGTCTGTAAAACTACTGGGAATTGGTATTCTTCGCTCAAGCAAAACTTCTTGCGTTCGAGCGGTCTTGGCTCGAGCGGCCCTTATTGCCCTCGAGCGTTGGTCTTCCATCTGTAAAACTACTGGGGGTTTGTATTTCACGCTCAAGCAACAACTTTTTGCACTCGAGAGGTCATATCTTTTGTGTCTTACGCTCGAGCATCACTTCTTGTGCTCGAGCAGTCTGCACGTATATCAGTTCGTAAAAGTCACTTTTTACGTCAGTTTTTTCATTTCTCTCTCTCTATAAACTTTCTAAAAACCCTAGATCTACACACACTCTCTCTCTAAAACTCACATTCTCTCTTTTAAAATACCCAGATCCATTGATTTCTCTACCCTATTCCCTTTGAAAAGAAGGTAGAGCTCACATAGAGCTTCATTTTCATCTGAACAAAGTTGGGTTTCGACGTTGTTGAAGTTTCCTCACTCTCTCAATCATTTTCTAAGCTTGAGGTAAGGATTTTTCACACTCTTGTATGAGCTTTACTTTAGTTATTTGCTATTTCAAAATATTATAGTAGTTTGGAGGAGGGGTTTGATAAAACCTAGGGTTTAAAATCAAAATGAAAATGAGGGGTTTTCAAATGGTTTCTTGGAAAAGCTTGTGGGTATGAAATTGGAATTGATATATGTTGAAATGAGGTATTTCCTACATTAAAATTGATTTTCAAAGAGAAAGGGATTTTGTCCTAAAATGTGAATGTTTGAAATTGTAAAGAGAAAATGGAATTGATGTTGAGAATTATGAAATTGAAGTAATGTTGATGATGATGGCAGAGTTGGATATGTACTATCACTCCCAACTTGAGATTTTGGAAAAATGTATCTTTAATGAAATTTATTATCTGTTTAGAGATATCTGTTTTGGGCTATCGGTGGAGGATAACTATGAATGCTGTAGAAATTATATGAGAATTAGGTGAATTAAAACTAATATATCATCCATGTGCATTGAACATTGTTGCTCATTTAATACATTGAAAACGTATATGATTTTGAGAAAAACGAGTGAATGTGGGAAAAATGTGTGTACTACCAAATCAAGTTGGCCTGTGTGTATAGGATGAAAGTCCCGAAAAATGCTCGTATACATGGGTGCTGGTTCCCGCGAACAAAATATCCGTAAAATGGCAATAGTAGTGCTTGTATAGGTTACGTTTACATTGGTGCCATTTGACGGTTTCCCGCAGACGAAATGTCCGTGAAAGGTTGTAATGGTTTGAGATTTCCGCCTACTTTTTATTGTAAAGGGCATGGTTTTGAGAATTGTGATATAAACCTGGCATAGCACTACTTTTGAAAAATGTCATAAATATTTTGGTACTGGCATTGCATATGCATAAAATCTTATGGCTTTGTTAAGATTTATACATTGTGTTGTAGTGTTTCTACTGGGCTTTGGCTCACCCTATCTAGGAAAAATCATTTTTAGGTGCTGGTGATATGCCTCCACCAAAGACTTAGCTTGGTAGGACTGTGGAGCTGAAGGCTTAGTGTTATTATTTTGTATTTAATTTTGTACAAGCCTAGGGCTTTATCTGTATTAAGCTCAAGATTCACTTTTGATGTACCCAAACCTTGACTTGGAAAGATGTAAGCCTTTAGGGCATATGAATATTTGTTTAGCTTTCATTTCTTTTCACATTCTTGTAACACATGCTGTAGATTCAGGATGTATTATTTATGAATGTATATCGCATGTGTCACCTTCTGTATATCAAACTCTGATTAATAAAAGCTTATCAATTCATTTATGTTGCTATTTATTGGTTATTATGAGATGTATATATTATGTGTTATTTCGGGGTGTTACACACACACACACACATACAGAGAGAGAGAGAGAGAGAGAGAGAGAGAGAGAGAGAGAGAGAGAGAGAGAGAGAGAGAGAGAGAGAGCAATCGGCCATCGATGGATCCTTTGATATAGTTTAGACGAAAGGGGCTAGTGTGATGAGGAATCGCTAGTTTTGGGTTCCTTCCCTTCGCCCCCTCTCTATCTCTATCTTTTACTTCTCCTCTATGGTTATTATATTAACAATATTGGTGCGTAGGAATTTAAAAGTTTTAAGGGTTTTGCTTTGGATAGCTTTTTGGGTGGTGGTTTTCGTTGAAGAGGTTTCTTTTATTATTGAAGAGTTGCTATTGGAAAAATCTTTTGTATTTTTCACTAGGATTGTTTGTATTTCTAGAATTGAAATTAGATTTGTTTGCCCTTCTCTATTCTTTTGACATAATGAAAATTAGAATCTCAAATGAGGACCTTACTGGTATTTCACCGTTGCACTAAGGCCTTGCTTAGGATAAATTAAAAAAGTCAAAAAGTGAAACAGTTATTAAAAATGTTAAAAAATCTATACTATTCCAGGGTAGCTTGTGGGGGAAGCCATTAGGGCAAACTTTTTGCCCTTTGAATTTAACTACTCAAAAAGTCAAAAAGTTAAAAGTGAAAAATTCAAAAGGATAAAATTGTCATTTTGATTTTACTACAATATTTTATTACACATCTTTTCGTAAAAAGTCAAAAAGTTATCCCAAATATACATATTTTTTTTCTTTATTTTTTTAACCAAAAAGTTAAAAAGTACATTTATATAGCACATTCCAAATAATTCATAAACTTCTGACAAGAAGTGTCAACATGATTTTTGATAATTGAGGGGTTACAAAATTATTTAGTCTTCATTTGACCTTGGGTTTTTTAGCTGATTTTTTTGTGTTAAGACTTTTTTAGTCTGATTTTTTTAATCTCGTTTGGCTTATTTTTTTGACTTTTGTGAGAGAAAAAGTGTAATGATTATAGTTTAGATGTAATAGTTTGTCTTATTGATTTATGTAATTAATTTTATTTTGTTTTGTTTTATTTTTTTTTATACTTTTTTAACCAAAAATCTAAAACCAAACAAAACTTATTGCAGTGTTGTGATGACATGTGGTGTTTGCCATAACTTGTAATTCTATGCTACACAAAAGTTGTGTGTATGTTCAGTTGGTTAAGATATTTGTAGGGTTTGGTTATAATTTATTGTGGGATTAATTATAGTTGGTTGTGATATTAATTATGATTATTATTTTGATTATGATTGAAAAAAAATCTTTTATTTTATCTTATATTGTATTTTATTATGACTCATTATTTTTTTAAATTATGATTAAAAAATAATTTATAGCATAACCTAATGAGTTATATTATGGGGTACTTACGTGTAGGTCCTATTCACTAGACTTATTTACCTACAGGTCCTAACTAATAAATTTAACATTATAAAAATAAGAGATTGATAAATTTATCACTATAAATTTTTTCATAAAAATAAAGAGACTGATAAATTTATCATTACAAATTTTTTCATAAAAAAAAGACTGATAAATTTATCTTTATCACTTAATAAATTTATCAAATAGGACTTAATGGGTAATAAGTCTCCAAAGTAGGACCTATTGGGTAATAAGTCTCCAAAGTAGGACCTATTGGTAGTTTACCCTTATATTATTTATGTTTGTCACTCAGTAATATAATATTAATACATGGAATAGTAAACAAAATATGTTAAAAAATGTTATCATAATATTGGTACTATAAATAATAATACAATAAAATATAGAGGAATTATTTTTAAAGTCTATGATATTAAGATTTTATAAGATAAATGACATCATATTTTCGTAATAATTAAGGTCCCTCAACATTTCTACAGAGAAAATTTGACTCAGAGAAATTTCAATTTTCACAAAAAAATTTCTCAATGATCATACTAGAGAAATTTCAAAAATTTTCTGAGTCGGATGAAATTTCTCTGAGTCAGGCAAAATTTCTCTAAGTCGAATTTTCTTTGTGAAAATGTTGAGAGACCTTAGCTAATAAAAAAAAATAAAAATAAAATCTTGGACCTCTCCTACTACACAAAGTTGGAGAGGGATGTCTTTCTAATTTTCCTTAATATATATATATATATATTATCAAATTTTATTGGGTAAATTATAATATTCAAACTTATAATTTGACTCAAATTTTACTTGGATCTCTATTGTTTTAAATTGAACAATTTGATCCCTTACATTTTAAGTCTAATTTTAATTTGATTTTTTTTTTTTTGTTTTTGTTTTTTTGTTTAGATAATAGCTAATTTTTCTATATGTACAGGTCAGGAGATTGGCAATTACTACAAAATCGTTAATTTTAACTACTACTTTAAATGAAATAATCAAATTAAAATAAGACTTAAAGTTTATGTATTGTAATTATTTAATTTAAAACAACAAAAACTTAAAAATGTAATTTATTCTTTTTATTTATCAACAACACAACAATCTGATGGGTCTTACAATTCATCTATGTTATTACTGATGGAATGGATGGGATCCTTTCTAGTCTAAATGTGGACGTTGTCTAGATTTCATTTTGATAATTTAAATTATTCATTATCCAAGATTTTTTGTGTATATATTATTTATAAAAAAAATAGATCCATTCGATAATTTTGACATTTTTATTTACTATGTTTGTTTATAAAAAAAAAAAAAGAATGGTAAATGGATTTTTAAAACGAGATAAAATAAATATGTTATAAATATCTAATCGGTCAATTTTTTTAATTTTATTTTTATAAATAATATATACACAGATACCTCTCCAATTCATATCTAGACGGAAGTTAATCTCCTCGATGAAATGCAATGAGATGCTAAACAATATATAGTAAAAAATATTATAATCAATTATAAAATCATTCGTTAAAAAAGGACTCCCAGGAAAAAGGAAGACGGAAAAAGAAGGTGTATATTTTGACCATTAAAGCTTTGTTTGGTATAAATTAAAAAAAAGTTAAAAAATTAAAAATTTATTAGGAATCGTTTGTGATGATTTATATAAGTATATTTTTTGATTAAAAAAAAGTTAAGAAAAAAAAATATTTAAAATAATTTTTTAATTTTTTACGAAAAAATATGTATTATAATATTATAATAAATATGCAAATATTGATACTGACTGTGCGTCACGTGACAAGACGAGTATAGCTTGTGCATGCA
Source organism: Camellia granthamiana (assembly GCA_036172215.1). Lineage (NCBI taxonomy): Eukaryota > Viridiplantae > Streptophyta > Magnoliopsida > Ericales > Theaceae > Camellia > Camellia granthamiana. The sequence continues at coordinate 129,845,978 of CM069904.1, forward strand.
ATGTGTGGTCGGGGCTCCAGAGAAGATATGTACAAAGTGCTTTTTTTTAAATTTTATGTACAGGTTGCTTGTCCACGCTTGACTTGAATTTGTGGACAAAAACAGGACCATTTCGGTCTTTTTGGCGTCTGATCAGTATTGTTGTTTTCCATCAACAAAAAAAGAAAAAAAAGAAAAAAAAAAAGAAGTGAATAGTATAAATTTTTTGACTTTTGTAGTGTTTTTTTTTGACTTTTTATCTTTTTTAAGTCTATTCAAACATGCACAAAAAGTTAAAAAGTCTATATTATTTAAGGGTAACTTGTGGAGGAAGTCGCTAGCTAAAAATTATTATTTTTTCATTTGAATTCAAATATCTAATTAAGGCCTTGTTTGGAATGATTTAAAAATTCAAAAAGTTAAAAAGTCACTATCCTATTTAAGTCACATCATCTTATTTAAGTCACATCACCTCTCTAACACATCATTTCAAACACAATCCATACTCAACCCATATTTCATAAAAAGTCAAAAAGTGCACTTATTTAGATCATTTCAAACCACCCCTAAAAATCAAAAATTCAAAAGGATAAAATTATCATTTTGATTTTATTACAATATTTTATTACTCATATTTTCATAAAAAGTTAAAAAATTATCCCAAACATATATTTTTTTATATTTTTTTAATCGAAACTTTAAAAAATACACTTATATAATATATCTCAAATAACTACTAAAATATAAAAGTTAATCGAGGTCTCACGGTCAACTTTTATTAGGAGTAATTTATTTATTTTTTGATCATGCCTACAGACTCTGCCCCAAGCTTGTTTGATTTTTCATAGCCTTGAAATTAGTCAAAATACGTTTAACTGACTTGGACCCTCTATCATAAAAAAAAACCAAAAACAAAAAACAAAAAACAAAATAAAAAAATAAATTAGTTGGTTGTTGGCTGTTTGGAGTGCAAGTTTCTTTCCCTCATTAACCATTGATTGAGGATTGAGGAAACTTGGACTCTTCACATTATAAAACCCAGCCATCAGCTTGAAATTTTCAACATCTGCCTGCCGAACACGCCCCTCTCACCATCACTCCAAAACTGAACTTCCCAAACGATGTACCACCCCAAAACCCCCGCGAAACCAACCTCTAAAATGTCCAAAATAACCCCAACAACTTCCCTCCAAATCCTTTTCTCCATATTCTCCCTCCTACTCCTCACCCTACCCTTGCATGGAAACACCCAATCCACTGATTCAGAACAAACAATTCTATTGAGACTCAAACAACACTGGTACAATCCACACTCCATCAGCCACTGGACTCCACCAACACCACCCAACTCTAACAGTACTACCCATTGTCAATGGCCGGAGATCACCTGCACCAACAGCTCCGTCACCGGACTTTCTCTCCCTGACAAAAACATCACCGGGTCAATCCCACCGTTCATTTGTGACCTCAAAAATCTCACGGTCATCGATCTCCAGTCCAATTACATCCCCGGACCATTTCCTACGGTTCTCTACAACTGTTCCAAGCTGAAACATTTAGACCTCTCCCTAAACTTCTTTGTAGGCCGCATTCCTGGCAACGTTGACCGGCTGTCGACCAGGCTCCGGGTCCTCAACCTCAACGGCAACAACTTCACCGGAGACATCCCACTGGCTATCGGGCGGTTCAATGAGCTTAAAGTCCTTCGGCTTTCTCAAAATGAGTTAAACGGCTCTTTCCCGCCAGAAATTGGAAACCTGTCAAATCTTGAAATGTTGGAGCTGTCCGACAATGCATTTCTGCTCATGGCAATACCTTCGAGCTTTACCCAGTTGAGGAAACTTAAACAACTATGGATCAAAGATTCAAGTTTGATCCGTGAAATCCCGGTAACAATCGGGAATTTAACAGAGCTCGAGGAATTGGACTTGTCAAACAATAATTTGATTGGTACAATCCCAAGTGGTTTGTTTCTGCTAAAGAATTTAACAAAGTTGTATCTCTACACAAATTACTTGTCTGGGGCGATTCCTTGGCCCATTGAAGCTTTGAAGATGCAGATAATTGATTTATCCGACAACAACTTGACTGGAACAATACCGGCTGATTTTGGCAAACTAACAAAGTTGTCGGGTTTGGCTCTCTTTGAAAATCAACTCTCCTGTGAAGTACCAGAAAGCATTGGCCGCCTTCCATCACTGAGAGATGTAAAATTGTTCAACAACAATCTCTCTGGAACATTGCCACCAGACTTTGGGCGGTATTCGAAGCTCCGGAAGTTCGAAATACCCTCGAACGATTTCACTGGCAAGTTGCCAGAGCACTTGTGTGCTAATGGTGAGCTATTAGGAGTGGTGGCATTTGATAACAATCTCAACGGTGAATTGCCTAATTCACTTGGGAATTGTTCAAGTTTGTTGATTGTTCGGGTTCATGGTAATCGCCTTTCCGGTAGCATTCCAGCACGTCTCTGGACATCATCCAATCTGACAGTGTTGATACTAAGCGACAACTCATTTACCGGTCAGCTTCCAAGAACACTGGCACCGAGTTTAAGGCGACTCGATATCAGTAACAACAAGTTTTCAGGTGAACTCCCATCTGGGTTGTCATCTTTGAAACATTTAATCGCGTTCAGTGCAAGTAACAACTTCTTTAGTGGTACAATTTGTTAGATTGTTAGGCGATTTTCAGTGTATTCGAAGAATAGATTAAGGAAGAAGAAATTCTGTTTGATTATTAAATCAAAATAGAATAAAGAAAATAAAATATAAAAAACCAGATTTTTATTTCGTTGCAAGAAAAAAAATAGAATCTAAAAAAAAAAAAAAAAAATGAAACCAGAAATGAAAATTATAAATAAACTACTTACAACATTACTTTTTCGGATATTCAATCAAGTTCAGTGTTCAACACTGTCTCTTTAAGATAGATTCGTCCTCTCCACAGTACTTTCAGAATGTGGACATCTATCTCTCAAGATAAAATGATTGACGACAATTAGTAGCAAAACTACAAACTAAATGTCCAGCGAGTACACTTTATGTTTATACTTTTTCTCACAGAAAATAAATGCAGCAAGATGCAGGAAGCAGAAGAAAAAAGAATAACGAAAAATTGATTGAAAAACCAAATGGAGGACTTGTCTATTTATAGGAGAAGTGGTGGCTATTCAGGATAGACTTGAACAGGCAAATAACCTGTTCGGAATAGACTTGAACAGGCAAAGAGCCTGTTCGGGTTGGAGGTAGAAAGCTAAAAAAGTGCAATGGACCAAACTGCCAACGTTCAGAAACGTTGGGGCCATTTCGGAATTAAGTTTGAATTTCAAATTGAAATTCAAATTCCAAACGGTAAGAATTTAATTTAAAAAAAAAAAAAATTCAAATGTTTTGGCCCAAAAAGATAAGCATTGGACTACACAAGCCCAACCCCAACCCCACACCTCGCACTCGCACCTGCACCCGCACCCGCACCCGCACCCAAACCCGGTCCGGTTCAGTCCGGGTTGGTGGCTATGGCGCTCACGTTGGTGTGTGATAGTTTTTGGATTGAATGGGTCAAGGCCCACTTTTCCCATAACCTCCCTCTCCACAAAATTTGGGTACCTTCCCAAGATACAAACTCAAGGCTTATAAACTCACACCAAGTTTGCCCACTCAAACAATGTGGGACAAGCCTTTTATTCATCCCTTATGGAAACCACACCAAAACACCATTTCCATGGAGCTCATTTTGTCATTGATTTCCCATTCACCCGATAATGGTTTTGAGCAACCAACTATACGACGTGAATCATTACATGGCAAAGAACGCGTTGCCACATAGACCCGCTAACTTTGGTGCATGAGTCCCTGTAGCTCAACTTTTTCGCGCTTCTTTTCGGAAGTCGAAATAAGCCCTACAGTATCGGACTCCTGCGGTTTTGAATCTGATCTCACAAGTGTAATGCGAAATAGATAAACACCAAAGAGTCCAAATTCGCCAAATCTTTTGGAAGATCGATTTTGAATCAAAATGCCAAAAATGGATTGCTCTGCCAGATACAGAGTCGCCACCTAAATATTTTTGTTTCGGGGAAATTTAGGAAACCAATGACTCGTGCCGAAGGCCACGTGTCTTTCGTCATCAAGATTGTTTCGGCTCGGAAACTTAGGTACAAGAGGGGAAGGTCATGAATGAATTGAGCACCCCCGCTCGCCCGATCAAAGATCGGCCTCTACTAATCATGATATGAATCTTATCTACATGATATGCTCTTGTTCCGGTTTATTAGGCTAGCATTACTATGTGATGCGCACAAACAAAAGTATAGACTAACTTCCAAGAATTGGAACACTTGATTCATGTTTGTTTTTTGAAAATTGTTTTGAATATGTACCACTTGAAAAAGTGATCGCATATGAACATTACTCAAATTATTCCAATTCAAGCAATAAGCTTTCATCCATAGGTATTCAAACGGTTATAGCACTTAAGCAGTTAGCCTCATGGCAAACATGTTAGACATGACAACAATCACACTCATGCAATTATGCTAAAGTAAGTAAAGTCTCACCTAATACTCCAAGCCAAAATAAATAAAAGAGTTTAGAAAAAATGCATGATTCCTAACTATGCAATATGACTAATGCAACACATACAATATGCAATCTGAATAGGCCTGGCTACTTAACATGGCATATGAAACAATTTGATAGCATGCGGTCTAAGCACGTATTCAAAGAAGTCTTAAGCAATAACGATGCAGTTAGAATGATGAACCGAGCCCCGGTGCATGCAATACAAATAGATGCAAACATGAAGTATGCTAAGCAAAACATGACGTCCCTAAACTAACCATCATAAGCTAGTAAATAAAAGGGAGAAAGACGTGGGATTGGAAGACATACACGTTATTATAATACGCTCTCACGAAGGAGAGTTTGAATAAACTAACTAGCTAAGCTAAGGTAATTAACTATTACAAAACAAAATGAATAAACTAGCTAAGCTACTTAACTAATTATGACAACAACATATGAATTAACTAACTATTCTAGTTAATTAATGATTACAACATCACAACTAGTTAACTACTTTAACTAATTAAATAATTACAACACAAGTGCAATTAAAAGAAGTAATTAAGGTAAACAATTAAGTACTAAGCTAACTACTCCGCCTCGGGAAGCGAGGGATGTTCATGCGCATTCTCGGTTTCCACCCAAAAAGGCCACTGTTTTGCTTTCGGGGAGCCTCTGTTGCACAGAGAACACTTACACTATTGCCCACTTCCAGAATAACTCTGCTCTGTCCCAAAAACACACTGCTGAATTTTTCATTGGTGGCCTACCGGCCATGAAAAGTGGCTTGCTGGCCACTGCTGCACAGGTTCATCTTGCTACAACAGAGGACAAACAGAGCATGCACAGGGTATTCTCAAGGATTGTTTGCACAATTCCCCCCTCATTATCATGAACAAATCAAAGGGGAAGTAAACTTAAGCCATAAACCAGCAACTCAAGCAATTTCATTACATGATGGCTTGTGAACCAAAGTGTGCAAGTTCAATAAATGCAACAAAATAATACTCATACCTCCTCCCTTTCATGAATTAATCAAGGGAAGTGGTGACCTTGGAAACTTGAATCATTTCATCACTAATGAGTATGAAATGCCTCAAGCTTCCATGTGTTCAATTAACGTCCGATTGAACACAACCAAATTATTATCTTTCACCATTTTTAGTCTCAATTTTAATTACTCCATTTTAGATTACCATCCGTTCTTTAATCAATTGAGTCCAAAGGGTGAGTTTAAGTCCTCTAATGGAAAGAGGGCTCAAACCAAAAGTTGCTTTAGGCATGAAAGTGACATCATATTGTTGGTAATGAACCCCTAAAGGGATTAAACTAATAAGCATAACATCTCAATCTCATGCTTAAAACAAACAAGTAGTTTGAACCACTTTCAAAGCAAAACAAAAGCTGAGAAAGGACGGATGTTGCAGAGATGATTAAGAGTGATCACAAGTATGGAAAACCACAAATAAATGCAATCAACTTAAACAAGATGGTGTCTAAGGCCTAGAACACCAATCTCACGAGGACAATTACACTACAAGCATATAAAGCAAAGCTCAAATGCAACTATCAACCAAAAATAGTGCTAAAATAGTCTAAAAATAGTCCTAAAACATGCTGGAATTAAGACAAAAATAGCTAGATTAATAAGCTAAAACATGACACAAGCTAGGCTAGTAAGCAAAACACAAGGAGGAGAGACTAACCCCTCCAAATTTGGACTTCAAAACATGATTTTGGCCACTGAAATAACTCTAGTGTTTAAAAGCTCAAAAAAAAGATAGTAAAAAGATAGGAAACACAAGGATAAAGGCCTTCAAAGCAAGGTACAAAGGAGGGTGAACCACCCCTCAACCTTTAATGGCCTTAAAACCCAAGTTTCAGCCCAAAAATACAGAGGTTTTACAGCCCAAAAACACTTGAAAAATAGCAAGGAAAATAGTAGATAAAGCAAGTAAAGAGGCAAAGCTTTATACCTCTTAAAGAGAAGAAGCAATTCAAGCAATAAACCAAGGCAAACACACCCTCTAGAGCTCAAACAAGGCTCAAAGACACCTCAACTTGAAGATAGAGAGGTTTTGTTAAGGATGTATAGGCAAAGGTGAAGAGTGTATAGGCAAAGACTAAGAAATTTGCTAGAGAGAGAGAATTGTAGAGAAAGAGAGAGGAAAAATTTTGCTCCAAAATTTTTCTAACCCCATGGCCAAAGGGGAGGCTCTTTCTATATAGAAACATGAATTTCCCTTAAGAACATCCAGCCTTACACGTGGGAGCAAATGCATGTATCTGTGCAAACAGCTGGCACAACTGGCACAAAATATCTGCAAAAGACACTAGTGGCCGTCTGGCCATCACTGATGGCCGACAACCAATAGTGATGGCCGGCAGGCTACCAGAGGTTGTAGGCTTGAAAAACAAAGGTTTAGTCCAAGAATGAGGCAACAGGGGTTCAAGGTTTGAAGGGGCTCAAAGCTGTGGCATTCTGCGAAGGACTTCGAGCACTTGACAAGCATATACGTTCATCATCAGGTGTGCAAGCGATGGCATCCAAGTCGTAATGGCTGTAAAAAATGGGGTGTCTACAGTTGCCCCTCTTTGACAGAACTCGGAGTCATGAAATGACGTGAGTGAACGTCAAAACACGGAGACGACCCATTTTGGCAAGGCCGTAAGACTTGGACAAACAATAAAGGCAGAAATAAATGGTTGCGCCCCCATGCTGCCTATGTATCTCTTTACAAGGAATCAAACTAGCATAGTTCTAGGGCAAGATGCAAATGATATGCACGATACAACTTTGAAGCTGGACTCACACGTTACGCGAAGCCGGCTATTTTGAAAACTCATGCTCATGCGAGATGATGCAATAAGCAAGAATAAGAAATAATAAGCAAGATAACAACATATGAAAGCAGCTTCAAGCTAAAGCCAACATAGGTTCTATGCAAAAAGATCTAAACACTATGACCACACCAAAATAAGAGACGAGAAAAGAAAATACTGCTCAGGGTCGCATTTCACGCATCCTGAGAAATAGAGAAACGAAAACCGCTCGGGGTCGCGTTTCACACGCCCTGAGAACCAGAGGAACAAAAACTGCTTGGGGTAGGTAGTTTAACACCATAGCTTCAGAAAGTTCGGATACCCTCAAGTACTCTGGACTTGAGTTAGAAGGCTTTGCAAAGCCGGAGATCTTGTTAGGGGACAACCTGTGTTTACTTCACTTCCACCGGTTACGAGACAGAGAGTCAGGCAGAGTTCATCAGTCTAGTTTTTACAACAGTCACCCCTCAATTCGCCTGTATCCAGTCAAGCTCAAAGACAGTCTTCTACTTCTAGTCCAGCACGTGATCACTCACCTATTCCAATGGCACAGTATCCCCCAAACAGTATGGAAGAACTGATACACCATCTGAAACAGACAGTCGAGATACTACAGCAAGATGCTACTCGTCAGGCTGAGGTAATAACTAGGCTATAACAGCAACAACCATAGCCAGCAGCAACTTTTGCATCTTATGCACCTCTTATGAGTATTCTAGTACCCGGAGCCACTACCCATACTGTTAATGTCCAAGAGAATCAGGGTAATCCGGTGGAGCCGATCCCACCACAAGCCTCCAAAGCACACATGCATCAAATCGAGGCTCCATTTGAGTTTGAGGTTGACTTGACTATGCTTAAAGCCAACAAGCTGGAGAAGCTCTTCAAGAGAGCACAGGGTGTAAAGTCCATCCCCGACATAGAAGATGGGTATACCGACTCTACAGTGACATTGCCAGATCAGTTCAAAATGCCATATAGCGATCGGTTCGATGGTTACGGAGACCCGACGGTTCATTTTCAGTTGTTTTCAGACATCCTGCAGCCCATGGGCCTAACCAGATTGCAGAAACTCTCACTCTTTGACTGGACCCTGTTTGGTATAGCCGCCATATGGTATGCAAAATTGGAGGATTCTGTGAAGCAGAGTTGGGAGGAAATGACTGAGGCGTTTATTGCACAGTACTCGTACAATACACAAATCGAAGTCACAACCCGTGATTTCGAGACAACGCGCCAGGAGCCAAAAGAGTGCTTTTTAGAATTTGTGATGAGGTGGAGGGATAAAGCTTCAATGATGACTACACGGCCTTCCGAGAAAGATCAGATAAGGATGGTAGTCTGTAATCTACACGGGAAATTATTGCAGAAAATGATTATCCTGCCTCTGTTCACATTCACCGAACTCTATGAGATAGGGGTTCAAATTAAAGACGCCATGAAACAGGGGTTGATCACTGATGAGAAAGAGTAGACCAAGAGACCTTTTGTGCGTAGTTCTAATGCAACCACCAGTGGTAGCACAGTTATGAGCCCATCAGATGTAAGTGTTGTCACCATAACTAATACCGCCAATTCTTTTGCCAATACAGCTCCATAACCTTCAGCTAACCTTGTCCGATCCTAGAGGACGTTTACCCAACTCTACATGACCTTATCCCAAGCCATGAAAGTGCTGATAAAAAAAGGGCACCTCAAACCGTTAGAGCCTCGCCCACTGCCTGATCCTCTTTCACCCAAACACAACCCAGTAAAATATTGTGCATTTCACCAACAACATGGTCATGATACTGACTAATGCTTCTGACTGCGTCATGAGATTCAAGATTTCATTGACAACAAGGTGATCGCATCGCCTGATAAACCAAATACAACTACCAACCCACTGCTAACTCATAATCAGGTCCCCCTACCTCGAAATCTACATCTGATCCATACACTGGCCGTCCCTTATGACCCCAGCATATATATTACCCACTTCCACCTACCAAAACCGATGTTGTTCATTCCAGAAAGCACAGATCTGTGCATGATGGACACGTCTACACTTCTACCTAAGCCTGTGGTGGTGACAGTTGTAGTAGAAGGGAGGCTGGCCTTGGAAAGTATGAGTCCGTTGCTGGAGAGCTCTGGGGACTTGTCTAAAAGGGTATATGATCCGAGCTACTACATTGTACCACCTGATCAAAACAAGCTGGGATTGATGTTGCCAATTATAGCAAAGATTAATGTGGCCTGAGAGGATAGCCCGAGCTAGGGATTAGATGATCTAGTAGAACTCGAAGAGGACTTGGACAACCTGCAGTTCTTCAACGAGTAGGATCAAGGAGATGTGCAGATTGGTTGGTTTGACTTGAACGGATCAACCGACAACTCTGGGTGGCTTAGTGATGAGCCTGATAAGGAGGAAAGAACTGAAGTGAAACCGGAAGGAAAAGAAGCAGGAATTGCTGATAAGAAAGGAAAACAGGAAGTTGCACTGAGACAGTTTAAACTAGAAAGGCTTGAAAACAACCGGGAATCCGTATTGACCCAATTCCCTAGGGAGAATACTTGTGATGTGAAAGTGATACAAGTGGAGTCATACAATTGTTTATCAACTGCTGAAGGTGGATTATGAGATGATGATGATCTGCATCTAGCCCACACTGACGAGGATTGGGGCGAGTGCCTTCCAGACAACACATGGTATGCGGAAGAAATAGATCACATGACGAGAAGTGGGCGGTATTTTAAGCCACCACGCTTAGATCAAGCTGAAGCATCTGGAAAAGATAAAGAGGTTGAGAAACAGAAAGAGAAGCAGTTGGAAGAAGAGGCAGTGTTGAAGCAACTGAAGAAAATCCAAGCTGACATCTCAATTTGGGGTTTTCTCATGGCCTCTTGGGTACACCGACAAGCAGTGTTGTCGGCAATGGACAAGGCTAAATTGTCCATTGACACTACGCCTGAACAGCTTGTGGGATTGGTCTTTCCAGGTGGCGTTGGACTAACCCTAACCTTTTCTGACAAAGAACTACTGCCGGAAGGCTCAGCTCATAACAAATCCTTGTACATATCTGTTGAATGCAAGAGGAAATGGGTACTGGTGGTGTTAATAGACACCGGTTTAGCGATCAATGTTTGTCCTTCCTGCATAGCCTATCTAATTGGCCTTAAACCAGTAGACTTTGTACCTACAGCCCAAGTAATTCGGGCATATGATAATACAAGCATGGAGGTTATGGGTACGGTGCAAATTAGAGTCCAGGTGGGCACAGCTCAGCAAGATGTCGAGTTCTATGTCCTAGATGTGACGGCCACTTTCAACTTACTGTTAGGACGGCCTTGGTTGCATCATGTGAAAGCTGTCTCCTCTACCCTTCACCAAATGCTGAAGTAACCTCATGGGAAAGGAGTAGCGATTGTTTTCGGGAACTCATCCATCTATCCGCTACCAGAGGTAACTACACTAGTGTTGGAAATCAACCATGGCGAGGAGGATGTATTCCTCTCAAGGTTTATTCTAGCCGAGGCTTGGACATTATAGAACATCTTGGTAGCGGATGAGGGCATGTATGTCAGCGCCCAATCAATCTATTTCATGAATAAGCTCCAACATATGCTAGGAATGGGACTTGAAAGAAGTGGCCGGAAAGGTGTCACAGTATTGGCCGACGTACCACATAATTTGCATGCCTTTGGTCTTGGCTATGTGCCCACCAAAGAGGATTGGGTCAGGAAAAGGGAAGAGATGACAGGAAGAGCTAGAGCCAAGCATGTCAGGAAACACTATGAGCTCGTTCACAGGCCAATCCGGGGAACGCTGAATGTTCACTTTGTTCGGGAGGGAGAAAATTTCCTTTTTTGTAGCTTTTCCGAGCCCTGGATGAATTCCATGAATTAGCATGTTCCCAGGTTCGAAATCTTCTTTGACCTGCAGCTGCAAGATAGTGATATCGAGGAAAAGACTGAACCAAGTACTAAAGCTGAGAAGAGCATGGAAACTGACTCAGGTAGTGGCGAACTTAGAGTAAGGGCAGCACTGGCTAGTCTTCTAATAGATCCTACGACCGATCTAGAAAACTTTAGGGATAACCTTACTGTCTCCGTGATCAGGGAAGAACCGTGCTGAAACCCAACCAGTGGCATATTGGATGCATCAGGGGCACCAACTCTTATTGGAAGCTGGAGAAATGATACTTTTCCAATTCTGAATCGGATACTGAGCTAGAATCTGATTCCATAGAGTCTGTAGGGTTGGGATCAGATTTGAGTCAGTCTGAGGAGTCTGAGTCTAGCATTTCCGGGGGTAGTAACCCAGATGCCAAAGTCCTATCTAGTTTTTCATTTTCTTTTGCTTTTGAGTCCGTTGTAACCAAAGAGCTGAACCTTGTGAATGAGAACTCTGTCATTTTTGAGTCCTTCTCCGTGCCGTTTATTTATTGCATTGACCAAGATTTTCAAACCTTTAATGAAAACAAAGAGGAAGAAATTCCTCTAGCTTTGAAAAACTTGATTAATCGAGTGGAGAGGTATATTAAACCTTGTGTTGATAAAATCATTGTGATTAATGTGGGTACTGAGAAGGATCCACGCATAGTCCAGATCGGGCCCACGTTGTCTTCGGAGGAACGCAACCGTTTAGTCGCTTTATTAAAAAATTTCAAAGATGTTTTTGCGTGGTCCTATGAAGACATGCCTGGAATCGACCCTGAGATCGTACAACACCGGATCCCTCTTGACCCTGAGGCCCGACCAATCAAGCAAAAATTGTGCAGAATTCGCCTGGATTGGGCACTGAAGATCAAGAAAGAGGTCACCAAACAGATCGAGGCAGGTTTCTTGTTGGTATCCGAGTATCCGACCTGGTTGGCCAATATAGTTCTGGTTCTAAAGAAGGATGGCAGAATTAGGGTCTGTGTCCACTTTCGTGATCTGAATAGAGCTAGTCTGAAAGACGACTTTCCATTGCCACACATCGATGAACTGGTAGACTTCACAGCTGGCCATGCTTTGCTTTCGTTGATGGATGTGTTTTCTGGGTATAATCAGATTCTGATGGCACCGGAGGATAGAGAGAAAATTACTTTCACCACGCCGTGGGGTACCTACTGCTATTGAGTTATGCCGTTTGGATTGAAAAATGCTGGGGCTACCTATCAGAGGGCTCTAACTACCATTCTGCATGATATGATCCACAAAGAGGTCAAAGTGTACGTAGACGACTTAATAGTCAAGTCCTAAGATTGGGAGGCCACTACACCGCTCTGGAAAAATTCTTTCAAAGGATCAGGGAATATAGATTGAGATTAAACCCACAGAAGTGCACCTTTGGCGTAACGGAAGGGAAAATGTTTGGCTTTTTGATCACATAGAGAGGAATCGAAGTTGATCCGTCTAAGATCAAGGCCATCCTAGAAATGCCACCACCAAGGACTGAAAAGGAGGTGCGAGGCTTTCTGGGTAAAGTCCAATTCATAAGACGGATTATTTCCAAATTAACCTTGACTTGTGAACCACTACTTGGTCTCCTGAAGAAAGGAAAGAAATTCTGATGGGACGATAGATGTCAATTTGCCTTTGAGTAGGTCAAGCAGTACCTTCAGAATCAGCCTGTATTATCGCCAGCAGAGCCGAGAAAGCGTTTGATTCTGTACTTATCAGTAACGGACACAACCATGGGATGCATGCTAGCACAAGAATCCGAAGATAGGATAGAGAAGGCAATCTACTACTTGAGCAAGAAGATGCTAGACTATGAGACCTATTACACTTCCCTCGAGAAGGCTTGCTTAGCCTTGGTATGGGCTACCCGGAAGCAGAGGCACTACTTGTTAGCTCACTCTGTAATCCTGGTTTCGAGATTAGATCCCATCAAATATCTCTTTGAGAAATCGGTGCTTACGGGTAAGCTAGCCCGTTGGCTGCTTCTCCTCTCCGAATTTGATCTCAAATATGTCACCCATAAGTCGGTCAAGGGAAGAGCTGTAGCAGAATTCTTAGTGAACCACCCGATAGAGGGAGATGAGGCAGTGGAATATCTGTTCCCAAACAAAGATATTCTGCATGTTAAAGAGGAAACCTGGACGATGTATTTTGACAGAGCGTCTAATTAATATGGTTATGGGATCGGTGTGTTGCTGATAGCGCCAGATGATTCCCATATACCTTTAGCTTTCAAACTCTGGTTCAAGTTGTCCAACAACGAAGCAGAATATGAAGCGTGTATTGCTAGTTTAGAAGCTGCCCTAAAACTATGGGCAATACGGTTGGATGTTATCGGAGATTCGAACTTGGTTGTTTTTCAAGCAAACGGAGATTGGAAAGTCAAAGAAGAGAAGATGAAGGTTTACTACCAGACTTTGGATATACTAATCCCGAGGTTCGAAAAGTTGACGTTCACGCATCTGCTGAGAGAAAACAATAGGTTTGTTGATGCTTTAACAACTCTTTCTTCTATGGTAGACATCCCGTTCAGAGTCAGGATGCATCCAATCATTATCGAGCTGTAATACACACCGACCTACGAGATTGTTGCCGCAATAGATGAGGCTTCAGATAAAAACCCCTGGTATTATGATATTTGAAACTTTCTGGAAAATGAGATGTATCCACCAGAGGCAAATGCCAAGGATAAATGAGGAATACGGCGTCTGGCCGTGCAGTATATTATCTATGGGGGTAAGCTCTACAAAAGAGGCCATTTGGGAATGCACAAGTTGTGTGTCGAGGAAGAGGAATCAAAGCGCCTGATGGAGGCCATCCATGGAGGAGAGTGCGGAGCACACATGAACAGAGTAATGTTGGCCTGGAAGATTCTCAGGCAAGGTTACTACTGGTCCACCATGGAGGAAGATTGTGTTGGTTTTGTTCGGTGATGCCACAAATGCCAAATTCATGCTAATCGCATGAACATCCCAGCATCAAAACTGTACATCATGACTTCACCGTGGCCTTTCTTAGTCTAGGGAATCGACGTCATCGGCGCAGTCACTCCAAAAGGGTCGAATGGGCATGAATACATTCTGGTGGCAATTGATTACTTTACAAAGTGGGTGGAAGCTCAGTCCTATGCAGTGTTGAAAGCAACGCATGTGGCTAAGTTCATCAAAAACAACATCATTTGCCGATACAGAGTCCCAAACGAGATCATATCAGATAATGGCTCCCACTTCAAGAAAGAGGTGATGGACTTGTTAGATAAATACAATGTGGCGTTTCATAAGTCATCTACATAAAGGCTACAAACCAATGTAGCTGCTGAGGCTGCAAACAAGAACATCAAGAAAATTTTGCAGAAGATGGTGGAGACTTACAGGGACTGGCTAGAGAAACTACCGTTTGCACTTTGGGGTTATAGAACGTCGATTCAGATGTCGACAGGGACGACCCCCTATTCTCTTGTTTATGGCATGGAAGCTGTTCTGCCAATTGAAGTTGAAGTACCATCACTGCGGGTTATGGCTGAGTGTCAGATAACAGAGGCCAACTGGCAACAAAATAGATTTGAGGAGTTAATGTTGTTTGATGAGAGAAGGCTGAAGGCATTGTATCACGTCCAGGGCTACCAACACAGAATTGCTAAGGCTTTTAATAAAGAAGGTTAAGTCTAGGAATCTCAAGGAAGGAGATCTGGTGCTCAAAGACAACCAAGCTCCCATCCATGACCCTAGGGGCAAGTTTAGACCCAATTAGACTGGTCCTTACATCATCAAGTCTATCTGGTCAGGAGGAGCAGTCATTCTCATAGACCTAGATGGCCTGGAATTTTCACAACCAATCAACATGGACAAGTTGAAGAAGTATTACCCCTGAGAGGCTCGCTAGGCCGAAAACCCGAAAGGGCGACCTAGGTAAAAGTTAGAGCATGGAAAATTAGAAATAAAGAAAAATTGAGCTCGCAAGGTTGAAAACCCTAAAGGGTGACTTTGGCAAAAGTTAGAACGTAAAAGGAGAGAGTCAATACTTGAGAGAACCCGAACCGAATACGTAAGGCCTGATTCCCATCTTCAGGATACGTAGGCAACATCATGTTGAAGTTCAGTCGTAATTATCTCCAGCTCAACTATCCTGTCTAATTAGGTCATCTTTGTTCATTATTTGTTAGTTTGGTTGTGATCTTCATTTTGGAAAGAAGAGTTGGTTACAATGTAGAGCTGTAATGGTATGATTTGCTGATTTGGAGCTGTGCATCTTGAGGATTGATTCTGTGCATGTCAGGCAGTGGTCATTTTTGAAAGCAGTTTTGAAAAGTTTTAATCAATGTTGCTTTTTCTCAGAAATTTACCTTTTACAACATAAACCATTTTGGGACCAAAAGGAAAATTTTTTATGCTCACAACTTCAATTTCATTGATTTCAACATCAAGTACATTCTCCAACTCTCTAATAGAAATCAAAGTTTCTTTTACATAAAACTTGAAAAGAAAGGTCAAAGCAATAAAACTAGGGGCATAGATGAGTCAGGTGTCAATTCTTTTCCTTTTGTTCGCACCCGTGGAAGTCTCTATAGCCAAAGTTGGCTCAATCTGTTCCTCCTCGAGCCAAGCCAAGCACTCACTAGGAAGGATGTAACTGGAATTCAGGGCAGGGGCAAGAATCTCTCTTATTCTCCAAGCAGTGAGGTATCGAGTCGGGTTTGAAGCACAAATGGGGAATGGAGCTGGGTATTCTACTCCCTCACCTGGACGAATCTGATTATGTCCAAACTGACGTCTGAACCGGAAGGGGAAGTAGAACACGTAGTGCATCAGACCAATCAACTGTATGCCGGGATGACATGTCATGCTGTAACTCATTTCGGCCAAATCAAGCTAGGGGCAATGCCAAGCTATGTCAGCTGTGGATCGGCTACACATCTAGTCATACCATAACCCTTCTGAAGGGAAATCGACTAACTGTTGGCGACAGAAGGAAGCATGAGCCGAGTACTTAGGGCAAGGGTCTACTACTTTCAGTTTATCCATTAACCATACCTGGGGCGGGATACAAATAAGAGAGATTAAAGAATAGAGAGATGTACGTTGAGAGAAAAGTAAATAAGGGGTTTTGAGAGAAAACCAGAGTTTAAGTGTTGAGTGACATTAGAATCATAAATCAAAAGGGTAGGAAATTACACCTGGAGAAGTAGCGGACTTCCTGCAAACCTGGTGGTTTCGTGTCGATGGACAGCATCCAGGCCCATCAAGGTTTCAGCCAGTGCCAAACTAATACAACTTTTACCTTCTTTCAGGCATTGGGCCACTTCGATCAACCAGATACTAGCTCAGCTATAACTAGGGGCAATTCGGACCAGGGATGTCTAGTTCCCCATCGTGTGCCAAAGACCGAGCCTCGTGCAATGATATTCCACACATCTGTCCCAAAGTTTGGGCAATGCCAAAACGGGGTTGAGGCATGATTGCTTTGCCACGCCGGGATTCCATCAGTGCTTGAAATTCTTGAAGTGTTGGACACATCTCTTGTGATCCAAAGCAAAATATATGTGTGATCGGGTTCCAATATCGAACTGCGGCGTGGAGGAATGGAAAGCAAAGTGAAGTACGACTCAAAGGAAAAAGGGCGTTTAGGCCGAAACCGCGAAAATTCACCTTTTCCGGAGTCTATTGATGAGCGATATCTCCATCTTGAGAGAAAAATATCAATGACTTGTTATTCTGCCAGAAAAACAGCATGGGAGCATCATTTATAGAGTTTTAGAAGGAGCAGTGCATGATAGCTGGACAGCACTGACCGACCCCTTTTTGAAGCTTGGCCGGGACTAGGTGGTCGCCTAGACCAGTGCAGATATAGCAAAGGTTGGCCCTTTGTCCTGCCATGTCGCGGCAATGTTTTGAGTACTGTTTTGTTTGTACTAAGTGTCTTTTAGTATTTTGAGTTGTTTTTCATTTTGTTTTCCTGTTATTGAGTTGTATTTTACATATTTGTCTGGTTGTGGGTCGTTATCCGATTCAAGAACGAATGCAGGAGCAAGTATTCACAGTGTTAAGTCCTGTACAATGCTACCATTCATCACATGCCATTCACTACACATTATGCGAGGAGATCACCCAAAAAGCTTTTCTTTTATAAACTGGTGGGTTCAACCTCGATCAATAAAACAAAAGAAAAGTCTTCTAATACAGCGAGGCTATCAAAAGCTAGTGCTTAAACTACAAAGAAAAAAAAAAAAAAACAAAACAAAACAAAAAAAGAAAAGAGAAATTTTGTTTTTGTTTTGTTCCAATAATTCGTAAGTTGTTCTGTTCTTTCGTGTGTTGGTATTCTGTCCCGTACCTGTACTATAGAGTTTTTATCACCGGAAAATGTATAGTAATTATCACCGGCGATATTTTTCCGATGACCGATTGACCAGGTGATCAACTGGTGTTGCTCTGTTTTGTGTTCATTTTGTGTCCATTTCATCAAGTTTTGTCATTTTATCGAGTTTTGTTTTGTGTTATGATCAGTGAGAGGCTTAATTTTCAGTTCAGAACTCATTGAAATACAACTATTCCTAAATTCCAAATATTCATACCATTTGGATTTGCCATTCGGATTTGCACAAAAATAAACTTGTTTTATTGTTATTAGGGATTAACCGCGATCAAATTTGTACAAGCATATATACAAAGAAAAAAAAGAAAAAAAAAAGAAAAGAAAAAACTGAAAAACTAAAATAAAAAAAAGAAGAAGAACAAAGAGAGAGAGAGAGAGAGAGATCTTTTTCTTCTTTCTTCTCCGATGACGGCCACACGCCGACCTCACTTGCTCGACTCTCTCGCCGATTTCTTCATCTCGATTTCGTCTTAGGAGACTCTTGAAGGCCCTGCCTCAGTGCTTACAAGACCGACGCTAGAGTTGACTCCCCGCCGACCATCAAAGGCAAAGTTCGAAGGTGCTCCAAATCGGGCCATGGAGGTGGCCTACCGTTTCAACTCTTAATTCTCCACCTTCAGTGCGTAAATCTCTGCTCGCGTATCCTTGTACATGTTCTGGAGCAGGGAGAGTTAGGCGTTGACCTGGTGTACCTCACTTGTCTTGTTCTACAGTCGGTGAGCCAATTTGGAGACCACAGCCACTGTCTCAATACAGGACTTCAGTGTGTAGTGGTTGGGTTCAATGTCAGTTTGAGCTGCCATTATTTGTTCAGCTGACAGTATAAGAAGGTTAGGAAGAGTAGGAGCAGGGGCACTCTATCTAGGGGAGCTTAAGGGATCATTAAGGTCTGGAAAGAGAGTGAGGGGACGGGACGAGGCCATGCGTTAGTGAAGAGAGGTGTAAAAGAAAGGAGTCGCAGATAAATGGTAGAGAGGAGATTGAGTTTTGATAGCCTTTCTATCTCTCCTAGTCTCTCTATTCTGTCTCTCTCAAGGAGTAATGAAGAAGGGAATGGAAAAGAAGGAGACAAAAGAGAATGATGAAGAAGAAAACGAAAGAGAAAAAGAAGGAGGAGAAGAAGAAGAAGATGGAGGACAAGAAGAAGAAGGAGATATAAGAGGAGAAGAAGATGAAGACAGAGGAGGAAAAGGAGAAGAAGACGAAAGAGAAAGACAAAGAGGGAGAGAGAGAGCTGAGGCAATTTGTCGGCCGACTGACGCAAAAGGTGAGGCTGCGTGTCAGACGTGGTCTCGAAGGAAGAGAGAGAGACGGGAAAGTTGTACACATATATGTATATGTATTGTATATCTATGTATTATATACATATTTGTTTGAATATTTTGTCACAAGAGTGGTTTGGTTAAGTGGTCTGGTTCAACGGTTAAGGATTGAGAGGCTAAGCTTGAGGTCAGAGGTTTGAACCCCCATAGCAACGCGTGTTTCTTTTGTTTTTTTTCTTTGGTTTTATGTGTATATGTCTCGTATACCTATATATATATATTTATTTGAATATTTTGTGACAAGTGTGGCTTGGTTCTGTGGTTTGGCTCAGTGGTTGAAGACTCGGATAAGCTTGAGGTAAGAGGTTGGAACCCTTGTATCCATGCATTTGTGTTTTTCCTTTCTTTTTGCGTGTATTGCGTACGCACGCTAACATCAGCAAATGGAATATGTCTTCTTAGTAATGACATCTTCCCGCTGACAGCCGCAAATAGAATATTCCTTATCGGTAACGGAATATTCCCTGAATATGCATATGTATATCGTATGTACATATCTGAGTGTTTTTTGTCTGTATATGAATATATGTATGCCGTATGTATATATCTGTGCGTATTTTGTCTGTATATGTATACTGTATTTGGTATTTACAAAAAAAAAAAAAAAAAAAAAAAATCATTTTGGCTTTTTTTTTTTAAAACAAAAAAAAGAAATCATTCTATTATACCTTCGAATCAACCTTTGTTCCTTTCACGTGAAATGTGTTGGGATTTGATGTTTATCTGATTAAAATCTTTCCCCTCTCTATATGAGATACGGTTAGGTATGCTTGTTGGTTATACCACTTTTGTTTCTTTCACGTGAAACGTGTTAGGATTTGATGTTTACCCGGTTAAAACCTTTCCCTCTTCGTATGAGATGCGGCTAGGAACGTCTGTTGGTTACACCACTGCACCACCTTTGCTCCTTTCACGTGAAACATTTTAGGATTTGATATTTACCCGATTAAAATATTTCCCTTCTCCGTATGAGATACGGTAAGGTATGCTTGTTGGTTATACCACTTTTGTTCCTTTCACGTGAAACGTGTTAGGATTTGATGTTTACCAGGTTAAAACCCCCCTCTCTGTATGAGATACGGTTAGGTACCTCTGTTGGTTATGTTGTCACCAAATGATATTGTATGTATGGTTCATTCAAAGGAGTTATCTGGCAAACGATATTGTATGTACAGTTCATTCAGAGGAGTTCTCGGTTGGTCATTTGTGTCATGGTATGAAAACATGCACGGCTTTGTAAATAAGATTATGGAGTGCATCTATCGCAATTGTTCACTTCGTGCATCTATCGCACACTTATTACTTTATGTTTGTGGTACAGTCTCGTACCTTTTCTTTGTATCTTGGGACGCATGAAATGCGAGCCCGAGCGGTTTCTCTTATTTCTCAGGACACGTGAAGCGCGGCCCTGGGCGTGTTGTATCTTGGGACGCATGAAATATGAGCCCAAGCAGTTTCTCATATTTCTCAGGACGCGCAAAGCGCGGCCCCAGGCATGTTTTATCTTGGGACGCGTGGAACGCGAGCCCGAGTGGTTTCTTTGTTATCTCAGGACGTGTGAAACGCGGCCCTGAGCTGTTTTCCTTGTATCTTGGGACGCGTGGAACGCGAGCCCGAGCGGTTTCTTTGCAATCTCAGGACGCATGAAATGCGGCCCTGAGCGGTTTTCCTTGTATCTTAGGATGCGTAGAACGCAAGCCCGAGCGGTTTCATTGCTATCTCAGGACGGATGCGTGAACCGTGGCCCTGAACGGTTTTCCTTATATCTTGGGACGCGTGAAACTTGCCCCCCAGTGGTTTTTTTGTCTCAATTGCTCAAAATGCGTGAAACGCAATCCCGAGTTGTGTTTTCTTTCCTCGTCCTGCGTTTTGACGTGGTTAGAGTGTGTTTCAGATTTGTTTTTTGCATGGAACTTGTGTTGGCGTTAAGCTTGAAGCTGCTCATGCATATGTTATTATCTTGTTATCTTGATTATTGCATCATCTTACTGCTTATTGCATCATCATTGCATGATCATAAGTTTTCAAAATAGCTTGCTTCGCGAAGCGTGTGAGTCTAGCTTTCAAAGTATTTTTTGTGCATATTATTTGCATCTTGTCCCTAAATTCCTTGAAAATGGATACGTAGGCAACCCTCGGGTTCAACCAATTGTTTACACATTTACTTGTTTGCCCAAGTCTTACGATCTCATCAAATGGTTTGTATTTGGGTTTTGACATTCACTCACGTCATGAAATGACTTTGAGCTCTGTCAAAGAGGGGTAACTGTAAACACCCTAATTTGGACCGGCCCTAAGACTTGAACGCTTTCTTTTGATTACCCGATGATGACAATTAGAATGTGTTTCTCACAGAATCCTCAATAAGAAAGATGAAATTTGAACTTTAATCCCACCCTTCACTATGTTGGCCAAATTGTTTTAAGCTACTAAATATTTCATTAGTTTAGTATTTTGTACATTTGCATAATTTTAGGTGTTTGATCATATTTTTAGTGTTTTTATATAAACTGGTATAAATTATATATTTTATATATTATATTATATATTATAAAAGAAAATAATAAAAGAATCTTTTGATGTTGGTCAGCCCTTGGCTGCTGACATCCAAATCAAACATAAGGCATATATATATATATATTATATGTATATTGACATATATTATATAATATTTATATTATTATATTATATTTTGTTTGTTTGTTGCTTATATAAAGCAATCAAAGGGAGAGGCTCGGGAGGCAGAAAAAAACAATGATTCAAGAGAGTTAGAAAGAGTTAAAGAGAAAAGAGAGAAAACATTTAAATCTTGAGCCAACACTTCCCATAAACTCCATAAAATCCATAATTTCGAATTAAGGATTTTAGAACACACTTCCTACACTTGAGGGTGATCAAGAGGGAGTTTGTGAACTAAGGAGTTCATCCTTTCCTTGGAAGGTGAATTTCACAAATCTTTCATTTTCTTGCATTTCTTACTTATTTTGCTCTTTTGCTTTGATTTATTGTTATATTGTATATTGTTGTAATCTAATTGAAAATGCTGAAT
Organism: Camellia granthamiana; assembly: GCA_036172215.1. Lineage (NCBI taxonomy): Eukaryota > Viridiplantae > Streptophyta > Magnoliopsida > Ericales > Theaceae > Camellia > Camellia granthamiana. Next base: position 129,868,015 of record CM069904.1, read on the forward strand.
TAAAGTCCCATATATGTTGTTTTTAGGATAAGAAAGAGACTTTTCATGCTAAATGGTTTAATCTCTTCGGAGGTTCATTACAAGGGCATTACATCTCTCTCAGGCCAAGAACAACCCCTTGTTTGACGCTTCTCTTATTTTAGTCGACATAACTCTCATTTTTGGACTAAAATGACTAAAGAATGACAAGGTAATTAAAAGGGCTAATAAATGGGTTAAAAGAGGTAAAACAAAGATAATAAAATCAAGTTGGGTTCAATCGGACGTTAATTGAACCCATTGAGTCTTGAATCATTACATACTCTTAGTGATAATAATGGTTCAAGAGTCAATGTTTACCACTTTCCTTGAGGTAACTCCATGATAGGGAGGAAGTCTTGTTGGTCTTTTCTTTTCATTCATTGAGCCTTTGTCCCATCGAGCCATGGATCATCACACAATAACCTTGCGACCATTGATGATTTGTGGATCGATTCTACTCCTCTCTTGATTTGTTTCATGATAGGGTGGAGTAGAGAGGATAAATATCCCTTGGAAACACTTTGTTTGTACTCTGTTTCTTTTCTGTTGCAGCAGGGAAGTACCAAAACTCAGTGGCCGGCCGACCACCCTTCCATCTAGCCAGCCACTCCACTTTTTACAGGCAGTGCCATTCTCATGGCAGAATGGAAAAGTGGCTGGGGTGAAAACATATTATTTTTCTGACTGCAAAATAGAACATAAACTGACACTAAACAGAGAGTTTCAGAGAGGATATTCTTATTCGTATGCGTGTGGCTCCTCGCTTCCCGTGCCTTTGATTTAATGCTTTAATAGTAATATGTCGTAATTATTTGGAATTGTAATAAGTAGTTAATTTGGACACTCGGATATTCAGACCCTCCCGCGTGAGGACAAATATGTAATAATTTGGGTATGTCTTCTAACCCCCATTCTTTCTCCTTTTTATTTATCTGCTTATGATGGATAGTATATAGCGTCCTGTTTTCCTTAGCATTTTCGATGAATTGCATCCATTCGTTTTGCATGCATAAAAGTTCGGCTCATCATATTACTCGAATGTCAATTTCAAACTCCTTACTTGAATACATGCACTATCACATGCCTTCGATTGATTCACATGCCATATTAGCAGCTGCGCCTATTAATTGCACGGTGTATGTGTTGCATTAGTCATATTGCATTATTTAGGATCATGCATTCTTTTTCTCTAACTATTTTCTTTCTTTTGACTCGCCTTCGGATATTTGAGGTAAGCATTTTTGCTTTAGCATAGTGCATTAGTGTGATTGATGTCATATCAAACATATTACCATGAGGCTAAATGCTTAGTTGATATGCCTGTTTGAATGCTTGTGGATGAAGGCTATTTCCTGAAATCGAGATATTTTGATTAATGTATATAGATGAGATCACTTTTTCAAGTGGTACATATTCAAAACACTTTTTCAAAACAAACATTAAATCAAAACGTTCCAGCTTTCGTGAAAATTAGCCTATACTTGTATGCACGTCACATAGTAATGCTAGCCTAATAATTAGAACAAAAGCATATAATGTAAATAAGATTCACATCATGATTAGTAGAGGCCGATCTTTGATCGGGCGAGCGGAGGTGCTCAATTCATGACCTTCCCCTCTTGTACCTAAGTTCTTGAGCCAAGACAATCTTGGTGATGATGGACACATGGCCTTTGGCACGAGTCATGGGTTTCCTAAATTTCCCAAAATATTTAGTTGGTGTAGACACCCCATTTTTGACCGCCCTCAAGACTTGGGCATTACTGATGGTTTGCTCGGTGTTGAAAGATGTGCAGGGCACAGGTCCGATTTCTTCAGCAAGGAGAGGGGCAAATCTTTCAAAACACTTTGTTTAGAGGTTTGGAATTGAAGAAAAGAGGAGAAGAGGGAAGAAAACAGGTTGAAGAAGAAGATCGGCAAAGATCTGGGTAGAAGGGAGTCGAGCAGCCCTAGCTGAATCAGGCTTATTCAATTGCATACTTGGAGTTGAGCTATGAGGCCACCACCATTGGAAAGAAGACTTCCGGGGCTTTATTTTTCATTCAAGAATCTCCTAGAGCCAAGTCAGGGTGGAGGAGATATGATTGGTTGAAGCTGGGCATCATCCCGGTTGGATCGAGTCGGCGCGACTTCACGGAAAAGGGCATAACTTTTTGCACAGGAGGAATTTTGATGCAAGGTTTGCACCATTGGAAAGCTAACTTCCGGCGCTTCGATTTGCATACCCATCGGCACTTTTTTGGCCTTGGAATCATCTGTCGGTACTCTATTTAGCCGGCCGGCAATATATAGTGCCGACCGGCACTTTATTTTGGCCGATGATCAAACCTTCTGGCCGACCTGACCCCTTTGCACCCCCTAGGCCTGGTGCATACCAGCTGTGCCAGCTGGGATGCACAGAACCAGATCCACGTGCATACATGTGCCTATTTTGCACCCATTTGAACCTTTGAACCCCCCTTTCCTTCTAGAACCTTGAACCCTTTGGCCAAGCTTCTTGGGGAAGCTTGGCCAGCTGTTTTAGCTTCTCCTAGAAGCCTTGGACCATTTGCACCCTTTGCCCCTTTTCATTTAGCTTCCTTGGGAAGCTTAGAGCCTTTATTTTGTCTATATAAGAGCTCTTCTTCTCCTTGGCTTAGGGTTAGAGATTTTTGAGCAAGAAAACCAGAGGATATATATGCATATCTGATATATACATATATATCTCACCTCCCTCTCTATATCTATCTCACTCAACCTCCAAACTCAATAGTTCTTGGGCCATTCCTTCATCAACCCATAGCACAACTCATACACACTCCACACCAGCAACTTGGGGGTCATTTGCAGAGGTTAGGAGCTCATTTTCTTCAATCAAAACCTACTGGTTTGTTGGTCTACAAGGGTAAGCACACTTTTCCCCAAAACTAGCATTTTCTTGGTTCATATCTAAGCCATAGTTGCATGTATTTTTGAGTTTCGATGTAAACTACAAAGAGGCTTGTTTTGAGCCCTTCTTCAACATTGAAGAAGGGCTCAACCTCGTTTGGGACCCTCATGTATGACTTGCTTCAATACCCTCTTGGGTCCTTATTTTGTTGCATGTCTCTTTAGCCTACCATGCTTCCATTTTTGGGCCTTCGACAGGCCTGAAAAGTGGCTTATTTTTCCCCCCTCTACATGTCTCATGAAGGGTATTTGGCTGTTTGATGATTGCATCTAGCACCTATCTCAATATCCTCTTGTATGCCATCTATTTTGCATGCTATTTTTGACTTATGTGTGATCTGCTTTGGGGCCTGATGTAAACTGATATTAGGCTCATTTTGAGCCCTTCTTCAACATTGTTGAAGGGCTCAACATTGTTTGGATAATCCATGTGCTACTTGCTTTGAAATCCATGTGTTAGCCTCATTTTTGCATGGTTTGTTAGCCTTGTATGCTTATGTTTTTGTGGCTTGACATAACCTGAGAATATGCATGTTTTGATACTGCCAATATTCTGTCTTCACATGCCATGTTCATATAATGCATGTTTGGCATAGCTATAGGCCATTTCGGGTGCCAAATTTCATGTTTCGGGACCATTCCGTGCATCGGGTGTTGTTTTATCACATTTCGGGGCTGTTTTGCATCATTTATCGCCTCTGAAATATTTGCATGCTCGTATGCCATACTTCACGTTTCATTAGAGTGCCATTTCGTGCCTTAGGGCCGTGCCTCGGTTTGCGTGCACGCATGCACGCATTTCGAGGCACCTCATTTTCATCTACCGGCCTCTTATGTGAGTGTGGCTGAGGCTCACTCATGTTAGTATAAGTCCACATTGCATTGTATATGCCATTTTAGTCATATTGCATTGTGTATGCCATTGCCTCGGTTTGCGTGCCCGTGTGCACGCATTTCGAGGCATCTCATTTTCATCTTGGCCGCTGTTTTAGGCCTATTTAGAGCTGCCCAATTCATGTGTAAGTCCATCTTTTCATTAGTTTGCATTGCCTCATGTTTGCTTGTATGCTTGCATAAGTGCCATGCCATGTTGCATCCTTAGCTTGCATGCCTAGGATTGCATTGCATTAGCATGCATGCTCTACCTCTTGACCAAGTCATGATGGAGGTAGAAGCCCCTTGATTTGATTGTATGCATTGCATTTCATCCCATTGAAAGTGCACAACTTGGCTCTTGGGCCATCACGCATCGAAATGCGCGATTGGTGGTCCGAGAACCAAGGACTATACTCCCTTGAGTCACAAATATGATAAGGAGCATGGTTGGTGCAAACATTTGTCCCAAAATTCCATATCATGCACTGCTGCTGTCTGTTGCTGTCAAAACTGTCTCCTGCAGGAATTTATTGCCGACCGGCAATACTTAGTGCCGACCGGCAAACTTTTTGTGCCGATAATTTCCATCGCAGCCGGTGGTCAAACCCTGCAGCCGGTGGCCAAACCCTTCAGCCGGTGGTGATCTTCAGGGTATGTAGAAGGTGTCCTGGAACTTTGGCAGTTTTCAGAAAGGCAGGACAGTGCAAAACAGAGGCAACAGTGGCATGGTGCGGGCTTTCCGGGCAAGTCGGATCGAGCATGCATCGTTCGCGCATTCCGAGGCGGGGCTGCGGCCTTTTCCTTTTGCATTTAATTTAAATAAGATTAGAGGCTCTGTAATAATTATTCACTTGTTTATTCTTTGGACTGTATTATTATTTTGGTCCCTCCGAGCGGGGGCGTATCTGTAATAAGTGTGTGTGAGTGGGTGCATGTCTTCCAACCCCCACTTCTTTCTACCCTTTTATTTACCTGCTTATGATGGTAGATTAGGGCATATTTAATTTAGCATACCTTATGCAAATGCATGCGTGCATCATTCATAAGTATTGCATGCACCGGGCTCGGTACATCATACAAACTGCATTGTATCTCAAATCTAACTTGAATACATGATACTTGCGCATTTCACATGCCATGTTTAGATTAGCCAAGCCTACTCTAGGTTGCATCTTTGCATGTGTTGCATTAGCCATTTTCAACATGAACTAGGTCATGCATGTTTGCTAACTAGTTTCTTGTTTTGGCACGGAGTACTAGGTAAGCTTTTATGCTTTAGCATATCGCATGCGTGTGAGTGACTGCCATGAATAGCATGCTTGCCATGAGGCTATTTGCTTATGTGATATAACTGCCTTGAATGCCTGTGGGTGGAGGTTGAGTTATTTGGATTGGAACAATGCATTGACTGTTTGTTTTAAGCCCACTAGATAGTGGCAAAATCACTGTTTTCTAAGCCCACCTGAGGGTGGCAAATCCATGTCTTAGCCTACCTACGGGTAGCACCATCAAACCATTTTCAAACAAACAAACATGAAACGTTTTGTTCCAATTCAGGCGACTCAGTCTATACTTGTATGTTGTGCGCATCACATAGTAACCTAGGCTAATAACCGGAATAAGAACACACAATGTTTTCAAAACTCGATATCATGGTTAGTAGAGGCCGGTCTTTGACCGGGCGAGCGGGGGTGCTCACGAAGTGACCTTCCCCAATCGTACCCAAGTTCCCGAGCCGAGGCAACTTTGGTGATGACGAACACGTGGCCTTTGGCACCGAGTCAGGGTTTCCTAAATTTCCCCCATAATAAAATATTTAGGTGGCGACTCTATATCTGGCAAAGCAGTCCATGTTTGGCACTTCTTTCAAAAAATCTGTTTTCAAAACGATTTGCCGGATTTGGACTCTTTGGTTCGAGATTTAGAACCGTGACATTTGAGTCCTTCGAACTGTAGTGACCCAATATCGAACCAGAACGGGGAGGACTCGCACTCCTTTCCCCGGGATGCGTTCGGGGACGTCTACACAACCCAAAAGGAACAAAAATAGTGTCTCATATACCCCAGACCCATCTAATTACACCGGTCCAAAAAACATCTCTAATCCCTCAAAAAGAGTATGTTTGACCCTCTCAATTCTTGCAATATATTCACACTCAATTCGCCTCTCATACAGAGCGATGTGAGTTGCCGGCAGTGAATATACAACAGTGGTGTAATACTAGATGATCTTCCCTTTGCCCTCATGCCATTTAGTTTAGGATTGATCGCTTTCCCAGTGATGTCCCTTAAGGCCGAATCATACATGACCGCAGGCAACATACCAAAGTAGCAGAACATCAACCCCTTACCTTATGACATAGTCAAAAGTCACAAAAGGGTACATAAATGAAAGTTATATCAATAATGACATGTAAGACTCACACGGTGAGGAAACAGGGATCCATTCTCTCACCTTATTACTCGGTCGCCAAGCACATGTAGTATGAATACATGTTACGGTGGAGTAACTCCTCCAAAAGAGTGACGTCATACTCGATACACCGTACAGATATTAGTCTAGTTGCTTTCTAGCACCTAACCCGAATTCTCTATTTGCTCGCCTTCTAGGCGCCAAATGAGATCTCGCATCTGGCTAATCATAACAGGCACAACATGGAAAGTGGGTACTAACATCCATGTTTGGTCCTTAACACGACCTCATCTTGGTTGTAACCAAGGCGACATGCATAGTGGATAATTTCAGTCTCTCTTGGTTCCAAACAAAAATAAACCACTGGTCTCATCCTTGCTCGCTCCCAAGCGCCAAGGGCGATTGCTCGTGTGAGTGAGCCAATCTTGCCTGCTGACATCATCATCTGCTAATCATTATGACACAAACCATAATAGTGTCAACATCCCATCATCTCAAAATAAGTGATCGATTTTAAAAAAAATGACCACAGCTTGCGCAATTCTAGATTCCAAACATAAGCCTTATCAGCACCTTTTGCGATAAGTATATACAACGGAATCCACCATGTGCGCCTCACATGAAGTGATTCAAGATCACAATTCTAGATTCCAAACACAAGCCTTATCAGCACCTCTTGCGATAAGTATATACAACGGAATCCACCATGTGCGCCTCACATGAAGTGATTCAAGATCACTACCTCTTGCGCAATAACCTCTCTAAAGATATTTTGGTGACCAATTTGCGTTCATTCTGGATGCGCCCAACTAGCGCATTGAATCTTACAATGAGCAAATTAATATACTACTAGCAAAGTATTTTATCCACAATCTAATGAGCAAGGTCAATGTCTAAACAACTCAGTTGACCATTTACCAAAGATAACACTTATCATGCCGAATACGCCCACATAGCGTACTTTAGGCTCCCACAACAAAGAAAAGATCAAGGAATATAGGTCATCTGTTTCTTCCAAAAACAATCCGAGGATACACTCAATAGCTAAGGCTCTGGCTTTTACCGATAGGCAAGTCAATGGGTTTGCAATTTTGCATCTAGAATCATTCTAGGATATTCCTTATGTAAGTCATCGAAGACAAACCGAGAATTTTCCCAAAACAATCCCTAAAGATCGTACATCCGAGCATATAAATTACATCACCCATGTCCATCATATCTAAAATAGAGGACTGCCTACCCTAGGTGGCGACAACCTTATAAATTCCTGGCTCATAATGACTAAGTAAGGAAAAAGGTTCTTTTTGGACTATTGATCATGCCTCAGTGGTCTTCATCGATCATCGTTGGCCTATCATGGCTTGACGAAATCTAAGAACCACTATTTGGATAACTGTTTTAGGTTGTAAAAGATTTATTGGAACTAGCAACCTTTTTGCGCTCCTAACTTTTCACCATAAAAGCAGAAGGTAAATCCCTACGGATCTACTTATCCAATTCTCCAACGAGAAAGTTGGGTCACAATGTCCACAAATCAATGCTCCGAACTTATGTCAATCATAGCCTAAGTCAAAATAACCTCACTCCCCAGGAGGAAGTCTTCTCATGGTCTACACTTTCCTCAATGGTGCGACTTTTCGGTATCTAGCAAGCCTTATGCCTCAACAATGACTATCCAAATTACACATAACTTTAGAACAGTTTCGCGTCATAATGGAAAGTCAACCAAAATTATAGAAATGGTTAATCCTCAAAGATTTTGTCTTAAACTACGCAACATTAATCCACTTTCTAAAAAACAGGGGACTAGAGCCTTTGGCATTATCCTAGGCTTTGTATCATCTTGCGGAGCAATCATGAATGTTTCCTTCTCAATCACCCAGTGATGATGTGGAAAATTTTCACATTTGCTACCACGCAACTAAGAATGTAGAGTATTCTACTCTAATGGAGTAATCCATTAGTAGGCACATCGCTCCCACTGTCCCTATGATATTGGAAATTTCTTTCCATTCTCAACTAGGCTACATAAAAGCGCTATGCTTAGAACTCTCTATCTTATAGAGTTCCAAAACTCTATACACGTCACCTTTACTAAGAAAACTTTATGTGACTTAGTTACACTACCACAAAGCTGCTTACTTATATGCACACGACCCGGAGGGTTTACATGACAGCATACAATAATGCACCACGTGACCCTATGTGTTCACAAGACAGCATACAATAATGCGCTATAGAACCCTAGGTCTTAACTTCGTAATCTTATGAGAAGTAAAATAAAGATAAGCTGCTTAACGGTTACAGATCGCCCATAGATGGCTTTCCGCTAATCCATTACTCAAATGGAGTGTAAAATCTGATATGGAGGGCATTTAGTTAGGGATATAGGCAGCAAACTAGTGCAATTCCTAATTGGGAAACATTTTGCGCCATTATCCACCTAACATTAACAATATTTAATTCCTTATCTCTACTACACCATTGTGTTGTTGAGTATTAGGAATAATCAATTTTCTAAGCATCCATTTCTCTTCACAGAGTTCTCTAAAATAACTCAAATAGATACTCGCCACCTTGGTCAAAACTAAAAGCACAAAAGCTCTTATCTAATTGATCTCGACCTCATATGTGCAATGTCAAAAAACATCTCAAAACTTCTGACTTATGGGAGATCAAATAGTCTTGACTCAGATGCGTATCGTAATCTATAAATGTGTCGAGATTGAGGCTTAGCTATCATACCCTTACACATATCTAGTCACAAAAAAAACATAGTGGACTAAATGCGCCAATACAAATGACCTTGTACGGCTTTCCTACTTACTTGTGCGCACCCATTGCGAACAAAGTTACACATTTATATGAGAGTAGGATGTCACAAGCGAGTGGGCCCGAGAAGTCCTACTCAAACCATCGTGTCATCATCTCATTAATGTGATTAAGTATAATAAGCCACCGGTTCATGACCAATGTCATAAACTAATTCCAATCATCTTAATGTGTGAGTTCTCGAAGACAAGTTTTAAAGGTTTAGGCCCAACTAGGTAATGACTCACAACTAACTCATATTTACTAGATCATAAAAGGATGTCATGGAGATTTCAAGTGCGCCTAAATCGCAAATTTAACTAGTAAGTGCTAATCCCCTGCACCTTCAAGTCAATTTTATTCTCCATACACTTTAATGCATCTAGTTGAAAAATGACGATACTCCTCTTGCCATATCTATTTCTCACTTCATAGTTACTTGCAATTAATTCTACTATCCACAAGAATGAGAGAATAAGCTATCAATCTTTGACAGCTCTTGAAGTAACTTAAGCGGGAATTAGGCTAAAGAGTCTAATTCAACACAATGCTCTCACAAGCGATGCGTCAAATTCTTAGAGTCATAACAACCTTGTCGGCCTTGACCTTTTCATTACTATGCTGCAACGTTTGCGCTTAGTGGTAAATGTTATTCAAAAACGTTAGCCTAGCTAAGGAATCATACAAAGAAGCCCCTCCTCATGTCTCACACCTAAGTGTGGAAACAGTAAGTGTCCTGACTTAGACAAGTTGGCAATGCTCATAGATTTTGCAGCCACTAAGCGCTAATCTTTTCACTTAGTGTTAATAGATTTTGCAGCTTCTAAGCGCTAATCTTTTCACTTAGTGTTAAAGATTTTGCAGCTTCTAAGCGCTAATCTTTTCACGTAGCATGACATTTCAACGCACACTATTATAGTGCATGAAATTTTGCTCCATCCACTCCCAGTAATTGGGTAGAGAGCAAAACACTGCTCATACTGGCTACTCGTCTTACACTTAATGACTAATTTATTTAAGCTCACATTTCTTGAATGACGTGACTCTTGAATGTTACTTCATCCAATGATGTAACATTATTTACAAGTCAAATTACAAAGTCAATCCGCGCAGCTCAATAGTCAAGATCATATACAGATCTATTGAGGGCTTAATAATTTCATAATTCCAAAACTCGCCAACCAAAACTACGTAGCATGCCGCTAACCATAGCGCACACATTAGTTTTATTGTGCCAAACAAGGCAACAAAACCACGATGACTTTGAGTCATGTTTCCTTACTTTGGCCAATTAAGGTTTGACCTAAAGTCTCCAAGACTTTTGCTCATCTAAAGAATGGGATTAGTTTGTTCACATTTGAACATCTCTACTAAGTCTAGGTCAACCAAATTAACTTCCATAAGCTAAATCAATTTAGAGAGAAATTCGCATTGGGATTAATTTGATTAGCATAATATAATTTTGCCGCAAAAATCTAAATTAAATAGTGACAATATTACACAAGTCGCAAGATCGAAAATCCGCTATGCTCGTAATCATCTCTTGCGCCACAGGTGACAATTATCCAAAATTTAATTTAATTTATGCGCAAAATATTGGTTTTCGGGAGTTAATCTACAAAGATTTCTCTCAACCGAATAACCTCCCACTGACTATGGCATATACAAAGCATGATAAATTCCATACAATAGCATCTTAATGTAAATTTACAAATAACTCATGCTATATTCATTTAATAATAGAATTCTAATAAATAAATAAATAAATAATCATGCTCCTCTAATTTCAACATATTAAAAATCCAAAAAATATGTTGTATTCAATATTCAAATTATGCCATAATTAAAGTGTACATCATTTTGAAATTTTCTGGAATTTTCTGAAATTTTCTGGAATTTTAAATAACTAATAAACACACATTGAATTAGAAATAAAAAAAATCCAGAAACTGATAAACTGAGACAATATTACCAGTAAATAGTAAAACATTTCAGAAGTCCACAATAAAAAATTCAACCCCAGAAAATTATTTATGCAATACCAGAATCATTTTAAAGCATAAAAAATGAATTATTAACACATAAAAAATATTTTTTATTTTCGTAAAATTTTCAAAATTTTACAGAAGATACAAAATTTAATTCTGAGTCTGATGGTACCAACCATGCTTAAAACAAAGCTATAACGAATAAATTATGGCCAATTAACGCAATTCAGAATTAAAAAAAAAACAAACAGAGCCTTAGAGCCAAGCCAGCGCGGAAAAACGGCTCGGCTCGGCTCGTCGCTCATCGCAGTGCAGCTCAGCGCGAGGCGGCTCAACGCGGCGCGGCGCGGTGCATGGCGCGCGCGTGGCTGCGCACGTGGCGTGGCTCGAAGCGGCGCGGCTAACGCGCGCGTGTGGAAGGGAGGGGACGGCACGCGCGTGGGGGCGCGTGGGAAGTGCGCCTAGCGCGTGACGGCGCGTGGTGGCGTGTGGCGCTGCTGGGCGGCGTCATACAACGCGTGAATCACACGTGCCGCCTTCCCGGGTGTTTTCTGGTCCGATTTTTGTACTGTCGGACTCCATTTTTCACAATAAAAACATTTATGGCATTAAAAATGACATTTAAAGAACATAAAAATGAGGTATATCACTCTCTCAATCTAATGGAGTTAAAATGCGAAAAACTGTGCACTTCATCTTCCTCCTCCATTAATATTCATACATATATCATGTATATATATTTATATAAAAAATATACACATATTTTAATGCATAAAAATAAGCACGAAAATACCCATATTTAAGGCTCTGATACCAATGTAAATCAGAGAGCATTAAAATGCAGCGGATGAAAAAATATTTAGATCATACCTTTAGATGATAGAACCTCGTGGGTAAATCACGTGCTTCCTGAATGATTAATCAACCCAACAGTGGAGTGATATTACAGAATGAATATCACCCACACAATTCACAGTGCAAAAGACTTGATCGTTGTTTTTGGGAGAGAGTCAGAGAGAGAGGAGAGTCTGGGAAAAAAGGTTATGGGTAAAAACCCCATTACGTATCTGATATACGTATCTGATTCAATATATTAGATTAACCATATAATCTGATATATAACCAATATCTATCTATCTATCCATATCTATTGATATGATAGATATAGATATCTTGAATAGTTATCCAAATAAGTTTGAATTAAAATTCAAACTTACATGGATAAGGTTCAAGAGGTTCAGGCTCAAAAAGCTCAAAGGGCCATGCCACATGGGCGCCCAATTTCTAACAGTTCAGAACAATGGTTCTCGGACTTGGAGATTCGAGACAGCCAATCCATGTCATGACTCAATGGAGAATGGGTCGGCAGTGTGCTTGAAACAGAAGGAAAGGTTCTGAGTTGTTTGTGCCTACACGAGGTTTCTTTGATGTCCTCGACTATTCCTGGTATACTGAGTATAATATGAGTTTCACCCTCAGTGATTGTCATGCCATATGCTGGAACAATTGTTCTTGTGTCGCTTATTCTTCATCTAGTCTTGGAATCGGATGCCAATTTTGAGGCAGGGGATCAAATTTCACTTCTGATGCAAATACTGGAGACATTTACGTTCTCACTCTTAAAAACAGTACTAAAGGTATGCATAGTGTTGTCATGATTGATTTTCCGTCGAGCATTGCGTTTTGCAAATTTTCTTTTACAGTTCATGTTTTCTGATGACTTTTACAAATTCATGTTTTTAATAGTGCATCCTCTTCTTGATTTCTTTGTCCTTTAAAAATGTTAGAAATGCATTAAAGAACTACCAAAAGACTTCTCCAATAAGGGCACTAAAAGATTTAACGAAGAAAATGTGCAACCATGAGGTGATTAAGAACATGTTCAAGACAACCTAATTAACCTATTATGATATTATGATTCTGTTTTAGAGAGAATTCCTAGTGAAGAAAGCAGAAAGAAAAATTCATTCAGAAGTAGACAGAAGCATTGGTGGATATGGTTTTTTATAGCAGTTGCACTAGTTGTAGCAACGCTTCTGTTGGGTTTTTTTTGCTACTTAAGATGGAGGAACCTAAAACGCATGGAACAGGAAGGTGAGGCTAAGAGTTGCTCTCTTGATGCCTGCAAATGAGTTAAATATATGAGTCAATGCAGTTTAGAATTCTTTTACTTGTTTGCAGGAGAGAGGAAAACAAACCTAGACAAGTTTATGTTCCTGCTAAGATCTAAAATTACACCTTTCTCTGAACGGAATAATACAGAGAAGATTGGATTTGGTAAAAAGAAAGGTCAGCAATTGCAGTTATATAGTCTTCCTCAAATAGCAGCCGCCACAAAGAACTTTTCAATTAACAAGAAGCTGGGACAAGGTGGATTTGGGGAAGTCTACAAGGTATAACTATGATACACAAAATTTGAGTTGAATTGAGAATTGAGAGTTGATGTCTAACGAAGGAAAACATGTGTAGGGTATACTACCAGATGGGTAAAGTGTTGCGGTGGAGACTAGCAAGAAGTTCAGGCCAAGGAGTACAGGAATTCAAGAATGAGATTACCCTTATTGCTGAACTTCAACACATGAATCTTGTCAAACTATTAGGTTGTTGCATTCAAAAAGAAGAAAAGATGCTAATTTATGAATATATGCCTAATAAAAGCTTGGATTTCTTCTTCTTTGGTTAGTAAACTGTCCGTTTAACCCTTTTCTTGTTCTATTTTTATAGATGGAAACTCCCCATTTAACTTGTGGCTTATCAATTAGTATTCTTCAAACTTCGGTCACTTCAATTTTAGCTTTCAATTTGCAATGGATCCAACTAAAAGCAAACTACTGGGTTGGAATAGACGGTTCAGCATTATTGAAGGGGTAGCACAAGGACTGCTTTATCTTCATAAGTATTCTCAAATAGAGTAACACATAGAGACTTGAAAGCAAGCAACATCTTACTTAACGACCAAATGAACCCTAAAATATCAGATTTTGGATTAGCCAGGATTTTTGGACAAAATGAATCCGAAGTAAATACAAATAGGACAGCGGGAACATAGTAAGTAGCAACATCTTGGGGAAAACTTGGAATCCTTTTTCATATATTTGTCTTCTAAATGGATTTCCAATATTCATCTTTGTTTTTGTTTCACGATTTAATGTAGTGGTTATATACCTCCTGAGTATGCAATGAACGGAATCTTCTCAGTGAAGTCTTACGACTTCAATTTTGGTGTCCTACTGTTAGAGATTGTGAGTGGCAAGAAAAATGCTGTTTTTTTACATTTAGCAGGCCCTCTCAGCCTTATAGAACATATAAGTCGCTAGATAAGTCTAACCTTTATCTATGCTTCAACTTTTCCTATCTACTTTGTCCTTCAGAAATTGACATTTTGTCTAAGTCGAACATTATTGCAGACATGGGATTTGTGGAAGAAAGGTATTAGTCTAGTGCTAACAGATCCGGTGTTGAGCTCCCAATGTCCTCATAGCTTCTACGATGCATTCATGTCGGACTCCTCTGTGTACAAGAGTGTGCAATTGACAGACCCACCATGTCGAATATTATTTGCATCCTTACAAATGTAACTACAATACTGCCTGATCCCAAAAGACCTGCATTTTATACTGAGAGAAGTGGAATCCAAGCTCAATCGTCATCTACAGGAAAAACAGATGAATGTTCACCTATGAAGCACGGATATTTCAAATAGGGAGACGTATCCGTATCGTATCCGTATCGGATACCAATACTCCTTGGATACTTACGGATACGTATCAGATACTTATTAAAAGTATCGGATACTTCTTAATTAATTTTTCATTAATTTTGAAGTATCGGATACTTAGTCTTGAAGTATCGGATGCTCCAAGTCACATATTATCAGATACTTCTTAATTAATTTTAAAGTATCAAATACTCCAAGTCACGTATTACTCCTTTTACGAAATTAGAATTGTATAATTTCTTGCATAACATCATAATATAAAATAATTGCAAGAATAAATACAATATTTTGCTTAGTTGTTTTATAAAAATAACATAGTAAGCTAAAGTAATAGAATTCATCAAACTGACATATCTTCATTGTATCATGCATGTCCCCTATAACTACATAGAAATAAGAATTAATAAGATAATATACCAATAGTAAAAATTAAATATCAATAAATAAATAAGCAAATAAACTTGCGTAGAATATTTTTGACTAGTGCAAAAGAAAAAAACATAGGCTCAAGTTGTGGATTGTTTTGATATTATAATATCAACATATTAGACTTGATATTGAAATGAAATATTTGCAAGACCTATTGAAAATTTAAAAACTAAACTAGTTATTGGCTTAAATTAATATCTAATTCTTAAAGATTAGTATTTTGTATTATAAAGTTACTGTGGTTTCTCAACATTCTTGAGCTTATGTGTAACTCACTGCTAATAATTTATTTATTTTTTATTTTTTATTTTTTATTTTTTATTTTTTAAAAACGTATCCTAGCAGTATCCATATCTTACTTTTTTAAATTTTGTTGTATCGCCATATCCGTATCGTATCGTATCCGTATCCCGTATTTGTATCTGTGCTTTCTAGATGTTCACGAAATTGTGTATCTTGAGAGGGTAATTTGTAAACAAATTGGGCCGAACTAGGAAGAGTCTTCTTTGGGAGTTGGGCCGCGTAATGGGCTGAGATAAGGGTTGGTGTAGCTCGGTCTTAAGCCAAGAAGACATCTCATATTTCGGGTTTGGGCCGAACTATGGGCCGAGGTAAAGGTGTCAGCCGAGGTAAAGATGTCAGCCGAGGTAAAGGGGTCAGCTGAAATAAGTGGGCTTGGTGGTTAGCCGAGGTATTGGTGAGAAAGGATGTCGGGCTTGGTATAGCTTGGCCGGTCTCGGTATAGCTCAGCCGGGCGCCATCTACATCATTACCTAAGTGTGTGACCGAGGTAACTTAGCTCGGTGTGGTTGCAGCAGCTTATATAAAGGAGGTAAATGGGGTGGCCATCTCACTTGGCTTGCAGTGATGAGGGTGTTCTGAGGGTAAGCATTATCCTTGGATATAAGACTCCTAGTAGGACTCTGCTAAGGAGAGTTAGAGTACTACTGGGATTGTGCAAACCATCTCACTTGGTTGGTAGTGAGTAGGAGTGTGACTCCTAAGAGGACTCTACTAAGGAGAGTAAAGTCCTACTAGGATTGTGCAAACCATCTCACTTGGTTGGTAGTGAGTAGGGTGTGTGATTCCTAGAAGGACTCTTATAAGGAGAGTTGGGAAATCCTAATAGGATTGTGCCAAGTAAAGTCTATAAAAGCTCATGACCAGACCTATGTACATGTATTCCAATTCTTACTATAGAATACACAGAGCTTATTGTCTATTATCTAGTTGCTGACTTAGGCATCGGAGGGGTTTCCGGTACACACCCGCCGGTTAGCTCACGTTTGTGTTTTCAGGTGGCAAAGCGACGACGTTTGGAGGAGTGCAAACTTGATCAACAGGATTATACAAGAAGATTATTTCGCGCTCGTACATATCTATATCCGTGATTCAGGCTAGATAATAATATCAGCTTTCTCAATCGGTAGAATAACCAAGCAAGAGATTTCTTGTTATCGGAAGAGGAAATTTGTTAAATATTCCAGTCTGTAACCTTATGAACTTGTAATCTTACAGCTCTGAAAAAAAATTGGCACCCATTAACACATGCAACTGATTAGCTATAACTAGAGGAACTAAGGCATGCATAATTTGTATGCTAGTTTTAAGGGGAACTAGGCATGTCTATGCACGTTCATTTTCTTTTCTTAGTAAGCCCCTTTGTCACTGCGGGGTAATTTTGGAAACCCGCAAACTACAGGTATTGGTAAGCCCAGAAAATATTAGCAAAGGTCAAACCAAGATGTTCAAGTTTATGATTCATTCCAGAATTCGCCCCTTAACTGCTGGGCTACCCGAGCAGGTAAATAACTAACTACCTCCCTCTTGCCCCCTAAAAGTATTGCTTTTCTAGTTTGATCCGCTATTGACAAAGCCTACAAAATATAAATCATGTGAAAATATACACAATGACAAGGCTTACCATTCTGATTAATTTACAAAGTTGTGGGGACATGACATCCAAGAGACAGTAGCCAAACGAATGGTTGTGCAGATTGTGAATTTCTTTCAATAGTCTTGTGGTTTTTCGTCACAGAAAAATGGCAGTCTGGAAGTGACACCAATCTTCTCCCTTTTTTCTTCAATAGCTAATATGGGAAGGCTTTAGGGGAAGATGAGCTAGCCATGTTCAAGGAAAAAGGCTTCATGTTATTTTGGGCAGACTTTAGGGGAAGATGAGCAAGTCATGTTTAAGGAAAGAAGTTTCAAGTTATTTTCAAGAAAATATATCTAATATAGGCAGCTCAAGTTAAAGTGGCGAAGAGTTGTTAAGGAAAACAGTATTAATGGCTTGCTAATGTCATACGGAAAACCAACGAAATACTTAGTGAACCATCTTTGTTGAAGAATGTACTCACTTGTATCGGTTGAGGAAAGATATCGGGTGGATCCAGACAGAGCTGAGGTGACTTCAGCTGTTTATATATATATATATATATTGATTGCAAACAATCCAGCAGTGAAGGTATGGCTATGCTATTGCGTCCATATAGTGCAAGGTAATCACTAGAAATCCCTGAGCTTGAAGCATCTAGTTCTGACAAGCAGAGTCTTCCTACTTCAGAAGCCCACCCCTAAGCTTCTATGGCTATCAAAATCTTTGCAACCTTTATCTAGGGTAACCGCTTATGACGCTAGCTGAGTTCACAGAACCAGCCTTACCAAGCTGACTTTGGTAAGAAGTGCACTTCACCAAGGCCCATTGCCCATTGGAGGATCTAGGAAAGCTGCCTAGCTTGAAGAAGCTCCATTTGCATCGGAGTTCTTGCATGGGATGTAATATGGTTATCTCAGATGTAAGGGCAAGAAGGGTTCAGTCCATCTCATGTTGAAGATTACATAACGTGGTTTCCAGTC
This sequence comes from Camellia granthamiana, assembly GCA_036172215.1. NCBI lineage: Eukaryota > Viridiplantae > Streptophyta > Magnoliopsida > Ericales > Theaceae > Camellia > Camellia granthamiana. The sequence goes on from CM069904.1 coordinate 129,886,058, forward strand.
CTTGACATAGACCAAGCTTATCTGTTGGTTGCTTGGGGAAAAGCTTATTAGAGGTTTGGGACTTCTAGTTAACACAGCTAATTGGCTGTAACAAAGGACACTAGTTTAAGGTGGTCAATTACCTCTCATGGCATCTGGCAATACAGAACTCTGGTCCGCTGGTTGAAGGTCCCTTATGCAGTGCTCCTTATGTTGCAAACTGACTTAAATGAATGAATGTGTAAACTTAATTTGGTATATTTTCAAAATTTTTAAAAGTCTCACTTTATGTAAGGCTTGTCTTTCAAAATGTTTTCATATAATGACCCTTAAAATTCAATCTGAGAATATAGTTTATTTGATTGGTTTGAAATTATATTTAAAAAACAAAATCTTTAAATTTTACTAAAGAAAAAAATATGGTTTCTTAAATTTCTTACAATAGATACTTACGAATTTTTACTGGGATCAAGATGGCATGGTTGGTGACTTGTTATAGGGAGAAGTTCCAGGGTGCTCTTGGATTAAGGTCGGTTGGTGCTTCAATAATCTAATGACTGACGGATGTTCTGACGAATTGATAATAATTCGTGTTGCAGTTCAATAAACCAGGGCCTAACCAATTGGAATGATGTAGATTCACCAAGTGGCACTACCATCAAACGAAACAAAAAAAATTTCCCCTTATTTGATATATTAAAAAAAAAAAAAAAATCTATGGGCTTTTGGTATGAAAACTCCTGGAAAAAAAAAATTAAAATTGAATTAATTTAACTATTTTTTACTGATTTTATTAATTTTTAAAAAATTAAATTGAATTAACTTAATAAAAAAAACTGATTTTATTGTAAACGGTCAAGAAAATCGATTTCTTTATTTTCTTTTTCTTTTATCTTTTGTCTTTAGTGAATTTTAAAATGTTAATTTTATTTATTTATTTATTTAAATTTGAAACTTCTACGGTAGACACAGACAGAACTGTGTAGGGTTAGGAGGGGCCCCGACCCCTTTCAATTTTTTTACAATTTATTATTAATTTTATATTTATGTATTCATAAAATATATAATGGGATGATCTCTTAAGTTTAGAAAATTATTTTACTAACTTTCTATTTTGTTAATATTTCACAATTTATAATGATAATGATCTCTAATTATTTTATATTTTAAATAATAACATCCATTTTATTAATATAAGAGGTACATTATCACTTCTTTTTCTTTTTTAAATTTAAAAGTAAAATGGTATGTATATTTCTTTTATGAGTAATGCTAGAGAATTTAAAACTTCACCCATAAATTTATTTACAATAACATGGTAGGGATTGGGTCTTAGCTAATTAATTTCTAAACAATCAACTGACATGTAATGTTCAATGTCATTGAGTGTAAATTTAAGAGTTATGTTTTAGGGGTTTTAAGCATTTTTTACTTCTTATTTACTAGATTATATTAATTGATAAATTAGCTTAAAACAATAGTTTAACCGATTGTATACTGACATCTAATAGCTTAAAATTTTTAAAAACTAAAAAATTTATTGTTAGATTTATTTATTTTTCTCGTGAAATACTTCTTTCACAATTTTTATATAAAAAATTATGTTGAATTAGTAATATACCCAAACTAACTCAACATTTTTTATGCATATAAAATGGCCCCTCCTAGACAAAATTCCTGGTTCCAACCCTGATGGCACTACAACATTTTCTTAGTTTAGTGACATTTGAAAGTGCCACAAAACTATTCTTCTAATGACATTTTTTGGACTTGTGGCATTTTGAACAAGTGTCACTTCTATCGGTGCCACGGTAGATATGAGTGCCACGGTAGATACTTGCAAGTGCCACTGCGCCATCATGGCTGAAAACTTTCAATGACATTTTAATGTCATGGTAGATATTATTTGTGGCACTATCAAGCGCCATTAAAACAAGAGTTAGTGACACTTGTAAGTGTCATTACACCATCAAGACTAAAACCTTTCAGTGACACTTTAATGTCATAGTAGGCACTATTCGTGACGCTATCAAGTGTCATTCATGACGATAATTCGTTGTAGAACAATTTGATCTGCTCTTGCGGAGACTCGAACCGCCAACCTTCCGCACCATAAACCTTATACACCACACTCTTCCCACTACACCTCTATAGCACCACATGATTATATATGCAACATATATTATTTATATAGTACATACATTCATATTAATATAAAAGTATATGTATAAACACAATTATTTTATTGAACATAATTTATGTAAAATAAACTGTTTACTACCAAAATAAAAAAAAAAAGGACCACTTTTGGCAACTAAAAATATTTTTTAGTCGCCAATTCTATACTTTTGGCTGCTAATTGTTTTTTAGTTGCTAAAAAACTTAACTTTTGTCGACCAAAATTGGATTTTGTTGCCGAAGATGCACTTTCAGCTACCAAAATTTTGGTCACTAAAAAATTTTATTCCCGCCTTAGGATTTTAGTTCTCCCGCGCTAAAAATGACCACTTTTTGGCGACTAAACTTATTTTTTATTCGCCAATTGTAGACTTTTGGCTACTAAAATTTTTTTTGGCACCAAAAAGCTTTACTTTTGGCCACTAAAATTTTTTTAGTCGGTAAAACCCATATAATCAACGACCAAACTTATTTTTAGTCGCCAATTGTAGACTTTTGGCTACTAAATTTTTTTAGTCGCCAAAAAGCTTTACTTTGAGCTACTAAAAGTTTTTTAGTCACTAAAACCCATATAATCAGCGACCAAACTTAGTTTTAGTCGCCAATTGTAGACTTTTGGCTACTAAAATTGTTTAGTCGCCAAAAAGTTTTACTTTTGGCAACTAATGTTGTTTTGGTCGCTGAAAGCTACTTTCAGCGACCAAATTTTTTTGGTCAGGAAATTTAGTCGCCGAATATGCTTTTTTCTGTAGTGTATATTGAGTTTAATTCATTTATTTTTAATCATTTACTGCATTTTAAAAATTTAGAAAATATATTGACATTTTTTGTTTTTTCAAAAATGTCATTATAAGCTTGGAAAGTTTTTGACTTAGTGGCATTTCTCAAAATGCTATAAAATATTTGTTTATGACACTTTTCACCTAAGTGCCATAAAAAGTAATTTGCACCTACCTAGTGTCCTGACATTTTTTAAAAAATACCATTGCAACTAAAGTTTAGTGGCATCTGTTGGTAAATGTCACGAACATAATTTTTTGTGTCATTATTTTATAAAATGTCATAAAATTGATGTGACATTTCTTTATTGAAATGCCACTAGAGCCTTATATGTTTTGTGGTTCTGTGGCATTTTTCTAAAACATTTAATGCTAATTTTTATTTTTGTGGCATTTTTTAAAAACATGCTACTAGTGTAGTGTCACTAAAGTGTAAATTTGTTGTAGTGACATTTTTGTTGTAGTGAACTGACACTTTTTTTAATTGAAATGCCACTAGAGCCTTGTATGTTTGTGGCTATGACAATTTTCTAAAAAATGCCACCAAATATTCTTTTTGTGACATTTTTTAAGAACATGCCACTAGTATGGTGTCACTAAAATATGTTTTTGTTGTAGTGTTGTGACACTTGTTCATTGAAATGTCACTAGAGCCTTTTATGTTTGTCATTTTGTGGCATTTTTCAAAAACGTGCCACTAAATATCATTTTTGTGGCATTTTCTAAAAATATGCCACTAGTGTAGTGCCACTAAAGCATGTTTTGTTGTAGTTTTGTGACACTTGTTCATTGAAATGTCACTAGAGCCTTTTATGTTTGTCGTTTTGTGGCATTTTTCAAAAACGTGCCACTAAATATCATTTTTTGTGGCATTTTCCAAAAATATGCCACTAGTGTAGTGCCACTAAAGTATGTTTTTGTTGTAGTTTTGTAACACTTGTTCATTGAAATGTCACTAGAGCCTTTTATGTTTGTCGTTTTGTGGCATTTTTTAAAAACGTGCCACTAAATATCATTTTTTGTGGCATTTTCTAAAAATATGCCACTAGTGTAGTGCCACTAAAGTATGTTTTTGTTGTAGTGTGGTAGAAACACCTAAAAAGTTTTAAAGAATAGCAAAAATTTAAAATTCAATAAACAAAAAAACACCAACAAAGAAATCTGGGCCAAACATGTGTATTTTTTAATGGAACATGAAAAATCTAGAAATCTCCTAGATATTGATTTGTGATTATGTATCAATTTTAAGTAGTATATAACAATCTCAATCAAACAATCAAAACAAATCAACATAACGATTTTAACGTGGAAAAACCACAATTGGAGCACCTCCAATTGTGATAAAAAACTACGGGCAACAGCCACAAAACAATCCACTAAGAAGATATAAAGGAATTAAACAGGTATACTCTCAATTACCTAGCGAATCCACGCCCGAATTGAACCAACCTCTACGTGCCTCTTCCAACCCTGTCTTCATCTCGGAATTGTCTTGACGATGAGCCACTCTAGAATCTACCAAAACTTCAGGCTCGAATTCCCCAGAATCTACTGAAGAACAACTCTCTCTTTTGTATAGAATAAACAAACAAACCTTTGATGTATGCTTCTTAAATCATAAATTGAATACTCAATGAAAACATCAAAGAAAACTAGCAAAATAGCCCCAGATATAAACCCTAGAACCCAAGAAGAAGATCTGGAGGCGTAACCCTAGATTCAGACTGAAACACGCATTTATAGAAATCTGTCCCGCGATCTCCGCTCGAGTGTCAGATTGGCCGCTCGAGCAGACCGACGCTCAAGCGCGGAAAGTGCCGCTCGAGCAGGAAAAAACAACATCTAGTATTTTTGCAAGCAAATAAACTTCTGAAACCCAGCATTCTCCGCTCGAGCGGGGGAATGTCCGCTCGAGCGGACAGGCAACTTTGAATGAATTTTTGCATTTTGCTTCGGCGGCGCTGCCCCTCGACCCCGCCGTGGCGCTGCCCCGAACCTGCCAAGGGGCGTTGCCCCCTCGACCCCCGCGAGCTGACCGGGCAGCTCGATCCTCGTCATAATCAGCGAAGTGGCGATCTTAAAAGAATTAACATCACAAAACTTCTTTGCAAGACACAATTTGGGTTGGATTCACATCTAAAAACTCATAGCCTCACTGAAATAAAAAGTGTGAAAACAAATACAGCTTAAAGGAGTTTTGTCAAACGGGGTTGTCAAGAATAAAAACCTAACAGAACAGATTTCTCTCCAATTGGAGAGAACTTTGATTCTGTGTAATTGGGTCTATGAGCCTGTACAGTTCCAATTTGATAATGAGTGGAGCCCCTTGGCCGAACCAAACTATTTGAGAGCAAAGAACTGTAAAGACAACAAACACTAAGAGCTATCCTGCTGAAGTTTGGCTAAAGAATCCTTTTGATGCTAAAGTCACGGACTTAGAGAAGGAAGAGAGAAAGAATGTAGAGGGAGAGAGTATTTAATAAAAAAGATAAATTTAATAAAATCATTTAGCTATGATTATTTGTTGAATTATTGGCTCAATGTTTATTCCTAATATAATTTGAATTTGGTATTCTATTGTTTAATTGGAATAGGATGTAGGCTTATGTAAATTTTGGTATCCTATTGTTCTTCTGTTCCATATTCAAAGCAACCAACTATTTTGGTGTGATTGAGTTTTCTAAGGCTCTCCGCACAACATTAGTAAATCAATTTATTATATATATTTTTTTGGAAATGCTATATGCACTAACATTATTATTAAAAGTATATGTGTACAAATATTATTAAATGTTTAAGTATCATTCTTTTTGAACAACCAATTTTTAGAAATTATTTTTAGATAGATTTTCATTTGGAAGCATTGAAATTGGTCCCAAAATGGCCTTACGAAACCAACGTTTTTTCAAATTGACATGACTAACTTGGAAAAAATGTCAAATTACAATTAAAAGTATTAGTTTACAGGAAAAAGATAGTCAAAAAAAAAAAAAAAAAAAAAAGGAAAGACAAAGTCAACATACCATGGCAGGTCTCCAAGCCCATAACAACCTCACCATGTTTTCTCTTAGTCTATTAATTTTAAACATATAAAGCTCATAATATTGTGAAATAAATATTCATTACTTGTCACACAGAGAAAATAGAAAGAACATAAGAGTACTGTAAAGGGAGATAATAGAGAGACATTTTAACCCAAGATATCTTGAAACCAGAGTTTTAATATCTTGTTAGGTTGTAAAGTGTCCTAAACACTTAATCTACTAAGAAATAGATTCAATAATGTATATTAAATTAACAAAGATTAGGTTAATTCTTGTAACAATAAGAATGCATGAATTGTAAAACTAAAACACATCGCAAGTAATTTAGGATCTCCAAATTGATTATCATATCTTGTGTCTAAGGGACATAATTAAACTCTACGAAGCCAGCTCTAAAGTTTGTTCACTCTCCTCTGCTTTTTTTTTTTTTTGTGGGCCAATAAGAAGCCATTGACCTTCCTTTTTCATTAGTAAGTAAATTGTAAGCCCAGTGCAACTCTATCTTCTTTCTTTATTGTATCAAGCAACTTCATAAAATTATCCTGCAAATTAATGTCATCATCAAAGAAATAAATTATATAAATATCAAAATGAATACATATTTCATCTAGGAAGAACTGCACATGAGAAAAAGTCTCACCAATAATGACAACGCCTTGTCATTGACTTGTTTTGATAACCAGGCACTGACTTGTTACACCAATAATAAGTGTACATATTAACGTTGACTTCTTGTTAATATTATAATAACTGGTTTTGGCATAAGCAGATAATGTTCTTTGGGAACTTCTCTTCTCTAAGCATAGATGGCAGAAATTGCAATTGCCGGAGCTACAGTTGTCCTCAGATTCAGATTGCATTGGGATTACCTGTAGATTAATAGTGAATTCGTGTTCTATTTGTGTTGGTATAAAAAATTAATCAATCTTAACTCACTAATTATATGTACGGGTTAAGTCATATTAATAGGTCATATGTTTAATTCTCACCTCTATTTTTTAGTTCACACATGTATAACAATCTTAACAACTTAAAATTCATGATATACAAATATGGATGTGGCTCAAAAATAATAAAAAAATAATTAAAGAAAATAAAAATTGGAAACTTTTCACTAATTTCAAAATAATTTATAAATTTCAAAACTATATTTTAACTTTTTAACCATCTCAATTTTTTAATACACAATTTTCAAAGTATTTGCTTTTTAAAATATATTTTGATCAAGAGTGCGTGTTATGGTGGGAGGTAATATAGTAGGTGGAAGGTAATTTCGTGGCATATTTCCCTTCAAGTTTGAAATTTCGCTGTCGTATATTATATGTAATTTTACAAAAAATTACATAAATTTTTATAAATTTACATAAGTAATCTCAAAAAAATGTATAAATTAAATACAAATTCACATAATCACACAAATTTTTATGAGTTTACACAAATTTATATTCAACTTACATAATTTTATATAAAATTCTATACAATATGCAATGCACACAGAAGCATTTTGTTCTGTGAAGTAATAGGAATACGAATCTATAAATATTGCATAAAATGGCCCATTTTGATTCTGCAAGGAAAGGGGCATTTTAGCTATAAAATGATGGGAAAAAAAACAGAAACTTCTAAAAGCTTGGAATTCCTTGGCTCAAAATTGCCCCGAATCACAGGTGGAAGGCCGGATCAACACATCAAAACCAACTCAGAGCCACATCACCAATAAAGTTTCATTAAATTATAAATTGACCCCAAAAATCTTACAAAATTATAAAAATATAAATAGTTATTAAAAATTCATTAGTAAGTATATGCGTTTAATTACAACCCTTAGAGCTGAAATAAAAGATAATTTAAATTATATTTCTGAATTAGAAAGTGAGTTAAATAGATTAAACTCTCTTTTGGCTATTGCTTCAAGACAATCTATAATAAATTATAGCCAAAGAATTGCTAGTCTTAAAAATAGAATATTATTAGAAAAGGCAAGTGTAGATTATCAACAAAAATTATTACAAGAATTACTATTAAATTAGTTCTATCGCATCGTAAATTAGATCCATCGCATTGTCAAATCGTAAATTGATATCAGAGCCCAGTTTTTCGGCCTTGCCAATAACTCTTGTATGAGTATTAAATATAGTGAAGAAGTAGAATCTGATAATTTAAATAACAATACTTCTTTATAAATAATAGTAGAACAAAATAATACCTTAATTAGGCTATTAAAAGAAATTAACGAAAAACTTAGAACTAATCAATTAGAAATAATAAACGAAATTAGACATTTTGTACAAGATCCAGAAAAAACAAGTAGCCTTTTTTGAAGAAAACAAAAAGAATTAGACCTGTATCCCCATTCATATAAAGGAAACAATCCGGAAGAGCCCTTTGAATTAATCTCACCTGCAAAACAAAAAGATAATCAAGTTAAGTAACTATAGCTTAAAACAGTTAGAAGAAATGGTTGAAAAAGAAAATCATAATGAAATAAAATACAAAATAATATTACAAATAGCTAAACTATTAGATATGTTAGATGAAGAAATAAATAATGAAATAATAGAATTAGAAGAAGATATCTATAATCAATTAGGATTAATTAGCTTGAGAGAAAGGGAACACATTCCCGTCGAAGAATTAGAACAAGTAATGGGAAATAATGACGCAGAAAAAGAAAAAGAAAAAGAAAATAATGTACTAAAAAATTTCGAAGACATAGAAAAAGATAATGCCTTAGAAGAAAAAAACTAATAACGTTAATGATATGGATATGGCAGTAATAAAACAAGAAGGAAGTAGCTCGTCTGCCCCACCTAATCCAAATCATCCAAATTTTAGAAATTTTACCAGACAACAGTTAGAAAATGATACCAGAAATTATGAATATAGAAGAAGAACATGACATTATAGTTATCTAAATAGAGGGTCTTTTGCTAGAGGAACATCAAATTATGCTGGTTTTACCTCTAGGAATGAAGTATTCTTACGGAGGTACCATTAAAGCCAATAAGTAATATAAGGTATTTATTAGATATTGATTGTGCTACAAACACAAGTGAGGTAATAAAACAATGGAAGAGAGGCATGCACCATGTCTTAAATATCCATAGTACTAGTTGGAGTGCGCAAAATTTTGTAAATTATATTGAATATAGCCTTACAGGTATAGTAGCAAACTGGTATGACAATCTAAGAAAAAGTGACAAAGAAAAATTGACAACAACAACTACCCCGAAAGGTATGTTAAACATATTTATAAAATATATTGAAGAAGAATTCGTAGGAAGAGAGTGGAATGAAGATAAAAAAAAAAAGAGAATGAGTCAGGAAATTAAGTAACATAGAAATATGTAATATGGAATATATAGAAAATTATATATGTGAATACTCTTATTATTATTATTATCAAATAGGTAGAAATAAAATTCACTTAACTATGTTATTTTTCATAAATTACCATATCCTATAAATGTTAATATAGAATAAAAATATGAAAAATGGTTGAAAGAATTAGGAGATGCCACAAGTGACACCTTGAGTCATAGAATTAAATATCTAAGAGAACGGGTAAAGCAGGAATGCATGAAAATGAAGCAAAGAAGAAAAATGAAAAAACAATATTTACATTGCTGGCAAACATCTAATTCATGGGGATATGAGCCTTCAAGAAGAAATAATAAGAAAAAGAAAACATTTTATAAAAGAAAAGGTTTTAATAAGCAAAGAGGATAAAAATATAAAAGAAAATATTATAAAAAAAAAAACCTTATAATTTCAACAAAAGAAGAAGGTTTTTTAAACATCCTAAAAATCTGAGGCATATGTGTTAAACATCCTAAAAAACTTTCTAATTGTTTTCTATCAATGATTTTATCAGGAAATTTATTAATTTTTTCGAGAACAGCACTTTGCATTTTTATTGTTCCTTCTTTGATTTCAAATCCTAAAAATTCTATTTCATTTTGTGCATATATTTCTTTTCATCTAATATTATTCTATGTTTTTCACATTTTTCTGTTATTATTTTAATATCTATTCTATGTTGTTCTATGGATCTGGAAAAAATTAAAATATCATCTATATATACAAGACAAATATTATTCAATTCTTTAAAGATGTTATCCACTCTTCTTTAAAATATTTGACGTGCATTTTTTAACCCGAATGGCATTACAAGCCATTCATAATGTCCTTGTGGTGCACTAAAAGTTGTTAGTGGGATGTTGTCCTTATCCATTTTTATTTTCCAGTATCCACTTTTATAGTCCATTTTAGAGAACCAGGAGGTGCCCTATATTTTGTTGAGAACGAGTGGCTTATTCGAAATAAAATAGCCATCTCTTTTAGTATCATCATTTAATTTTTTTGTAATTTATTACCATTCTAGCTTTTCCTCTTTTAACCTCAACATGATTTCTGACCATAAAACCTTAGTAAAATTCTTAAAAGAAAAATGTAAAGATTTACTTACCCTAACTCTTCCTAATGAAAATGATGAGCTAGTACTAGAAACTGATGCAAGTAACAATCACTAGAGCGTAATTTTAAAAATAAAAGAAAAAATAATCAATTATGTAGATATTGTAGTGGAAGTTTTAATCAAATTGAATGTAATTATTCTATGATGGAAAGAAAATTATTAGCCATAGTAAAAGGAATATAGAAAATTTTTAAATATTTTTGGCACCAAAACCGTTTTTAATAAGAACTGAATGCAAAGGCCTACTAGGTTTCATAAATAAGAATTTATCTAACATGTAGGCTCAAAACGATGGCAATTTTGGTTAAAACAATTTACTTTTGATATAGAACATATTAATGGTAATAAAAATAGTTTAGCAGATACTCTAACTCGAAAACTTGCAGATGACATCCATATTCACAAGACTTACACCGCCAGAGAAGGAAACACTCTTGGAAAAAACTCAAGAAGTGCTGGACTTGGTGACACAAGGCAATGCTGAAATTATCAAAAAAATGTAGGCTGCAGGAAAGAGCCGTTCTGTGAACGAGCTTATTAGAACAACCCATTTAGTAGCAAAAACTTTTTAAGATTAGAAGTATTATATTCATTTCTTCAACTCCCCGCTGACCTCCAAGATAAAATAAAAAAATGTACGTTTCTTAAATTATTTCTAAAATGGTACGAAGAATGTGTCACATATCTGGGAACTCAGTGGTGCTACTTCAACGGACGAATCGCATTGTACAGTTATAGAATATTAAAAGTTTCATTCAATCCAGACAATGTCATCAGCCCAAAAGATCCTTTGGTTCAAATATGGAAATTGGAAATAATTAATACATTCGACGTTCCACCTCACCTATAGAGTACTATGTTCACTCAGCTCACCAAATTCCAACAATTCATGTTCAGAAGAATTTATAAAGTCTTCGAAGAATATCCAAGCATGGCACTCATCACATTTACAACTGCCCAAATAGAGGTAAAGGATGAAAGTCTAAATGCAGTTCATTATCTGATAAAAGTCAAAGACAAGAAAGATGTAATCCGCTACAAATGTGATTGGTTCCAAGATTGGGACGAACCTTTTATATTAGATCCAACAGAAGCAAGGGCGAGAGGATTTTTCCTAATATCTCACGAAATTACAGAATTAGCAAGGGTTGGATTCAAATTAGTTTATTATGGAAGAACTACGTTTGTCATAACACCATCCTTGGCAGAAAAATTAATTGTTTCAGGATTGCCTTATGAATCAGTATATGATTATTTGAAACGAGTAGAATTGGAGACATATTTATCTAAAAGAGGATGTAAAATTCTGGAGAAATATCTTATGAAACAAGATCTAGAAGGATGGGATGTGATGTTTGAAGAGTACTGTAACGCCCCACTACTTGCTGGCCCAAATAACTTGTGGGTCAACCAACAATACCCAAAAGCTTAAGTCCAAGTTATTTAGTAGCAAGGTAGTGGTGCTTTATATGCCCAAGATCACCCATGCAAACTTCCGATGTGGGACAGGGTGTTACAAACTCCCCCACTTATAAATCCTCGCGTCCTCGCGAGGGTCTATAATCAATCAGAATACCACGACAAGCTCGTGGCCAGCCCAGAATAAGTGGCCCACATGGTTGTGTGCATGGGTCGGCTCTGATACCATTTGTAACGCCCCACTACTTGCTGGCCCAAATAACTTGTGGGTCAACCAACAATACCCAAAAGCTTAAGTCCAAGTTATTTAGTAGCAAGGTAGTGGTGCTTTATATGCCCAAGATCACCCATGCAAACTTCCGATGTGGGACAGGGTGTTACAAGTACGATGAGAACTATGATCTTAGTAATATCATGGGTGATGAAGGGGTGTGGAATCTAGACAATGCAATGGGTTGACAAAACCATGGGCAGTTTGGCAAACCATGGACTGAAGATTACACTTCCATGTGACTACCCCACCAGGTGTCTCTTGTTAATAAATAAATCAACATGTAGCCATGTCACTTGCTTGTTTGTCTCTTATTTGTCTTCTAGTAACAATAAAATATAATATAGAATAGGTTGAAATCCGAACTTAGAATTCTACAAGATGCCTATATAAAGACCCTATAATAAAAACATTTAAAACTTTTTCCTTTTTATGAGTTTTTATCACTATTTTTATATCCAAGACTTGTTGTTAGATTGTAATCAAGTAATAATATTGTTAACACCATAAATCTGCAATTTTTATTATTTATATAATTGCAGGACACGTGGCATCCTCTTATTCATTTGGAAGTTAAAAGAAGTTATAAAGATGATGGAGAATATGAAGGATGAGTGGAAGAACAAAGTGGATGAGTGGAAGGACATGTGGCAAGACAAGATTGAAGATGGAAGAAATGGGTAGTTACTAAGTAGTTATTGCTGTATTTTTTCTTCTATAAATAGCCATTAATGGCTACATTGTAAAAGACCCAGAACTTAAATCAAAGACAGTTGATTTCAATATTTCTTGTCATTTTCCTTATCTTAGGAGTAGTTTAACATAGATTTCATTTCGAAGCATTTATTTTCATGCACTTCCTTTTCGAAGCATAGGAGTAGATGTAAGTAATTATCACCTTGATTGTTCACTCAATCGTCTTTCTCCATCTCCCTTTCTTCTTTTAATTTTTCTTTTCGCTACACTTGGCAATTTTGAAGTCCTCTTCGTTGAGGCAAAAGAACCGTCAACACAATCGCTTGATAATTGGCTTGAATTTAATCTGTAAGGATTTTTCAATCCTTGCTGGCACGCTCGCATTTATGATATTTTCCTTCGTAGGAAAAATAAGCCAACAATTTTGGCACGCCCGGTGGGACAGCCAAGTGTAAGAAATGACAAACGATTTGGATTTCGCCATTCGAACTTGTCAGTTTGAAATATATTGGCGTGAAAGAAAAATATTGGATCTTCAAGAAGAGATCCATTTTCTTGATGAAATAAACTTTCATCCATTACAATATTATTTGGTGGAAGAAAAAAGACACCATTTAATTGGAGAAATTCGTCAACTTGATATGGAAATTCGCCAATGGAATGATGAGTTATCAACTCTCATTACCAAGTCTTTAATTGAGGCTTTAATGGCAGGAATTGGTGAATTTTTTCAGAATTTTTCCATGGTTGAAAATAGCAAAAGCAAAGAGTTGATTTCATCAATGGCTCGGGGGGTTCAAGAGTCCGTTCTTAAAGAGCCAAGTAATGAAATTAACACAACGAAAGAGTATGTTCTTGAGCCAAATTTGGCTAAAAATGATGTTCCATGTATGACTCGGGGGGTCCAAAAACCAACTTTTAGAGAGTCAAGTCATGAAAATAACATTCTTATGGGGGATTTTCATAGGCCATTAATGGCTAACATGGAAAAACAACCCACTTTGCCAAAGAATTATGAAAATCAATTCGGCGAAAGTCATGTTTTTAAACCAAACATGGTCAAGAATAATGAACAAGCCACTGTTCATGAATTCAAAATTTTTGACATTTTTCAAAATGTCAAAAAGTATAAATTTTCATGGTTACACTATACCATGACTTTTGGTGTTCAAAATCCTTTTTGGATTTGTGGTTCACATCAAAATATAATTCTGATGATGTGGCTAATAAAATTAACAAATTGTTCTTATGAGTTCGAAGTACTAAGAACAAGGGATGACCATTTAAAATGCATGAAATTGGCTAGAAAAAGCCTATGCATTTAAATAAGTGGTTGAGAATGGCTTATCTTTTCAAATTGATGGCCAGTTGTTTGTATGTACACAATCAAAGCATCGAAGACACATTCGAAGCATCAATAGTTGTTTCGAAGGTTGATTACTTCACCTTCGAAGCTGTATAAAGCTTTGAATATACATTCGAAGCATCAGGAGTTGTTTCGAAGGTTGATTACTTCCCCTTCGAAACTGTATAAAGCTTTGAAAACTTTCAAAATGTGTACATCTCTTCAAATATATGCAAAATGACAATTAATTTGTTGTCGAAAAATGCCTGTTTTTGGCATGATAAGTTGGTTCGAAGAACAACCGTTTTGGTGTCTTCGAAGAATTAATAATTGGTTCGAAGCATAAAATTAATATTTTCATTAATTATGTATGAACCAGAACATTGAATAAACTACAATGTTGGCCAAAAGTTGCTTCGAAGGCCCTTTTGCCATAATTTTGTAAGCTTCGAAGCACTCCATCTTGCATTAACAGCTTCGAAGAAACAATAATGGTGGTTATGAACCTTCGAAGCTTTGCCGAATATTTCCAAGGATGTAATTTGTCCTTTGTCGGCACTTTCAACATTCGAAAGATGATTTTTGGTCCTTTATACCACCTTCGAAGCTTGTTACTAGTCATTCGAAGCACTTCATTGGTGCTATTATATCTTTCGAAGCACTTTGCTAATATTATTCGAAGCATTTTATTGCTTAGATTAATCATGTGCTTGGTTCGGCCATTCAAAAATTCAAATAAACATCATTTTTAAGGGCCGCGGGGGATAATGTTAACACCATAAATCTGCAATTTTTATTATTTATATAATTGCAGGACACGTGGCATCCTCTTATTCATTTGGAAGTTAAAAGAAGTTATAAAGATGATGGAGAATATGAAGGATGAGTGGAAGAACAAAGTGGATGAGTGGAAGGACATGTGGCAAGACAAGATTGAAGATGGAAGAAATGGGTAGTTACTAAGTAGTTATTGCTGTATTTTTTCTTCTATAAATAGCCATTAATGGCTACATTGTAAAGGACCCAGAACTTAAATCAAAGACAGTTGATTTCAATATTTCTTGTCATTTTCCTTATCTTAGGAGTAGTTTAACATAGATTTCATTTCGAAGCATTTATTTTCATGCACTTCCTTTTCGAAGCATAGGAGTAGATGTAAGTAATTATCACCTTGATTGTTCACTCAATCGTCTTTCTCCATCTCCCTTTCTTCTTTTAATTTTTCTTTTCGCTACACTTGGCAATTTTGAAGTCCTCTTCGTTGAGGCAAAAGAACCGTCAACACAATCGCTTGATAATTGGCTTGAATTTAATCTGTAAGGATTTTTCAATCCTTGCTGGCACGCTCGCATTTATGATATTTTCCTTCGTAGGAAAAATAAGCCAACAAATATTAATAGTCACCAACATCGTAAATTTTTACAAAATTAACTAAATATTGGTTCTGCTAAAGATATAGAAATTACTAGAAAAAGAGTTGATAAAATATCTCAAGAAATCGTATATTATTAAGAACAACTAGGTTTAGTATCTTAGAATAATAAATAATAAATAATAAATAAAATAATAGTAATAATTTTTCACATCATCGTCATATCATCACCACATCATCAAGCCACTTCATTTGAGCCAAGTTGAGCCACAAAAATTAGGGTTACTTAGCATCACCGGGAGAGAGGGGAGGGGGGGAATACAGGTACTTCTTTAGTAGAATTTTAAAATTTTGATCCATATGTTTTTTAATATTTTTTGGAAGTCAATTATAATTTTAAAAATAAATCACAAGTACAAATATAATCTGATTAAGTGGTTGTCAATATCTGATTAACATAATTTTTAATAAGAATAATATACTCAATAAACTCTATATATTAAACGGTTTGATTTATTGTGATAGACTCGGAATCATGCCCACATAACTTGACAATACCGTCTAATTCAATTTTAGACTGGAGAAAAATTGTTACCTTAAAATAAACAACGCGAATTTGACACATCACATTAAATTATCGAAGGGGAAAATTAGTTCGGTGGGTGAAATAAGGAAAAGGGGATACTGTTGTGTCTAAGATACAATAATAATTGCAGTCGTTCTGAATGTTTTTCGATAATCTGAACCGTTTACATTATAAGGTTTGTCGAGAATATTATTCATACAAAAAATCAAGTTAATTGGATATTTATAACCCCATGATTAGGTCTTAATTATTTTTAAAAATTTAAGAAAGTTATGTTAACCGTTAATTTTTATGAAAACAAATATGCTTTGGTTATAGGGCTACAGATATTCAATCAATTTGATTTTTTGTATGAGTGACCTACTTAATGAACCCTACAATATGATCAATTCAGATTATTAAAAAACACCCAGGACCACCTCCCACATAGCATAACAGTTACTGCTTGCCTTAGGCAGAACATATCCGGACCACCTCCCACATAGCATAACAGTTACTGCTTGCCTTAGGCAGAACATATCCCCGTTTCCGTGAAGGGGAGTCATGTTCCTTAATTGTTGTTGATAAAAATAAGATTAATCGTCAAAATTAATTCACCTATCTATTCAATATCATTTCCACCCCATTGCCACCAACTACCATTACCAACCAATATCATTCTCACAAAATAAGATTAATCGTCAAAATTAATTCTTAACTCCCTTCAATTTGAATTTACACACAATTTTTCCTTTTGAAAAATATAAAATATAAAAATTTCAAACTTAAAAAAAGGGTAAATTACAAATACACTTTTGAGATTTGTTTAAAATACAAATTGTCCCTGTGATTTAAAAAACTACAAATATCTAATTGTTAGAATTTTTTATTTAACAAAATTAATTGAAAAAATAAATATTCTAACTGTTTACTTATACAATAATAAAATTATATGAATTATTAATTGAAATAAAATTTTAATATTATTAAAAACTGTTAATTAATTTGATTTATTAATAAAATGACCTATTTGTTATGAAATTAAAAACCTTAAAAGATATAATGTAATTTTTAAAATTACAAAAAATAATTTTTAATTTAAATAGACTTAAAGAAGTATATTTGTAATTTATCCTTGAAAAAAAAGAAGAAAAAAAAAAACCTCGCACTAGAGATTGGCCGACCCTGGTAACTGGGTTGCCTTCCCAACCTCCACCTGCTCTAGTTTGGTTGTATGGTTTTTTGGAAAATGATATATAAGTTTAGCTTTTAAATTATTTTTTAGATTTAATAATATTTTAAGAATATGATTGATTAATATTGAAATATTTTTTAATTAGCAACTACTAATCTTCTTGGCATATAAATTTAAACAAAGAGTATAATTTTTAAGTCTGAATAACAATGTGAGTGTTTGGGAAGTGGATTTTTTTGTAGGTTTTGTTTAATTGCAGGATATTATTAGAGAAAATTTTTTTAATTTTTAGAAAAATAGTTGGGTTTTTTTGTGGTTAAATGCGATGTTTGTGAAAGAAAAAGTGAAATGATTATACGGTTTGATGTGATATTTTATTTAGATTTATTTTTTTGATTTTGTAAAATATTTATCTTGTAGTAAAAAAAAAAAAAAAACCCAAAAACTAAGTTTCCAAGCACCCCCATAACTTAAATTTTTTTTCCTTGTTTGCTCTTTTCTCTCAATGTCTATGTTAAAAAAAAAAAGAAAAAAAAGAGAGAAAACTGTCATAAAAATAATAAAATGGATGAATGCTTCACCTAATACACACTTATTTAAATGGATGAATGCTTCACCTAATACACACTTATTTATGGTAGAAAAGAGTGACTCAACAATGAAAAGTCTTCACAAGCACTCAGAGTTTTCAAGGGCATCTTGGCGGTGTGATTTTCCAACTGATTTCTGTCTTACTCTTTCTTGCGGAAAGTGCCATCAGATTACAGGTTCGATTTTTCGTTTTTGCTGTTTCTTTCTTTTGTTAATTTTCTGTTGTGTTGGAATTTTTACAAATCTGTGATAGTGGGTTCCCTCTTGTTACAATTCTTGTGTGTTTTTCATATAAGTGGTTGTTTTCAATGCTTTTGCTACACTCCAATCCTAACTTTCTCCCTTTTTTTTTCATCAAATCTTCTTGAAAATCCATTTTTTATTTAATGAAAGAAAATCATCTCTAAATACTTATAAATTTCATCAAATTTAAGTAAAGCATGACTGCTGAAAATTTGTTGAAAGAGTTGGTTCAACCTTGATTTTCTGAAAAATTTGCCTCTTTTTTGATTTGATACAAGTTTAATAAAATGATTGGAGCTCACTTTAACTTTTTATTCATCATATTTGAATTTGATAAAAGAATTGGGGAAAGATTGGAAATGTTGTTATGAGAATTTGGTTCATTGGAATGAGATAGAATGGCCATTCCCTTAGATCATCTTCAATCTTTCACCAATTTTTTTCATCTAATTTGATTCCAAATTTGAGTAAAAACTTTAATTTCATATAAACTACTACAATCCTTTCATCGGATTTTCATCGAAATATTTTTAAAAATTCCCTTCTTATCCCAAATTTCACTTTTCATCAAATTTGATGTGAAAAAAGTCATCTCCAATGTTTCATCTTTTAAATTATTATTATTTTTTTTATCAAATTTAAATTTGATGAGTTCTCAATTTAAAGAAAAAAAAATGAATCTCCCTTGATTTGATGAAATTGGAGATGATTTTTGAGCACTTTTTCATCAAATTAAAGAAAGGCGAAGGATTGGAGATGCTCATGGTGAATGATCATTTTTTTTGGTCAACCAAACATAGGAATGGAAATGGATATTTTGATAGACTGATTATTCTGTTTGACACTATTCCAGTGAACCAAAGAATTCCTGAGTTTATTTATTTTTTTTTGGCTGTTTCTGTTAGAACTTCTCATCAGTAATTTGTAGCTACCAAAGCTGAGATGCAGAAATTGCTCTTGCTGGAGCTACTACAGTTCTCAGACAAACTGTGGGTGCACTCGGCAATCAATGTGTTAACTTTCTTTATGTTGGTCGTGTTGAAATTTATACAAATATGTGATATTGGGTTCCCTCTTGTTCCATTTCTTCTGTGTGGTTTTTCTTAAAAGTTTTTGTTTTTGTTTTTGTTTTTGTTTTTTTTTTTGTTGATCTGGTATGCAGAACCCCAATTCTTACTCTCTTTTTTCATCAAATCTTTTTTTAAAATTTCAACTTTATCCTGAAAACCTCCTTTAACCATTTTTTTATGAAAGAAAATCATCTCCAATGATTACTCTTTTTAAAATTTCATCAAATTTGAGTAAAATATGACTGTAAGAAATTTGGTTAATGATTTGGTTCCACCTTAATTTGGTAAAAAATTTGGCTCTTAATTGATTTGATACAAATTTGATTGGAGCTCACTTTAACTTTTTGTTCATCAAATTCAAATTTGATAAGAGAATTTATGAAGGATTGGAGATACAGTGAGAGAGTTTATTTATTTATTTATTTTTTGGCTGTTCTGTGAAAACTTCTCATTTGTAATTTGTAGCCACCAAAGCAAAGATGGCAGAGATTGCTCTCGCCGGAGCTGCTGCAGTCCTCAGACAAACCGTCGGTGTACTTAGCAATCTAGTTTTCAAAGAAGGTTCTCGCTTGTCTGGATTGCGAGAAGACATTGTTTGGATTGAACGTGAGATGAGGCATATTCAAGCCTACTTGGAGGATGCGGAAGCCAAACAAGGGAGAAGCAGAGGAGTGGCCAACCTGGTGATTGATATTCGAGATCTTGCTTGTGATGTGGAGGACATTATGCAGAAATACTTCCCTTGGATAGCATTGCACAAAAGGAAGGGGTTTTTGGGTTGTCGCAAGAGTGCCACTTGCATCGTCTGCTACGGGTATGATGCTCGTAACTTTGCTGTGGAGATTGAAGGGATCAAAAGAAGACTTGAGGATATCAATCGTGTCAGACAAACTTATGGCATCAATGAATCGAGTCGTAGTGGTGGAAGAGATGTGTGGGATGAAAGACGATCTTTTCCCCATATTGATGAACCAAATGTTGTTGGTTTTGAGAAGCACATTGAAAATTTGGTGGCAAAAATGCTCGATAATGAATTACAATGTCGTGTGATCTCAATTATTGGCATGGCAGGCCTGGGCAAAACAACTCTTGCTAAGAAAGTTTTCAAGTCAGTTCAACATAGTTTTGAACATTCTGCATGGATTTATGTTTCTCAGCAGCCAAATCTAAAAGAACTTTTACGAGACATTGCACGACAAATGGGCTTCGAGAAAGGAAGGTGGGAGGAGACCGTTGAGGTCAATTTGTTCACATTTCTAAGCCAACACAGGTATGTAATAGTTCTTGATGATATATGGCACACTGCAACATGGGATGCTATAAAAAATGTCATCCCTACAAATACTGAGAATGGTAGTAGAATAATTCTCACCTCTCGAAATAGAGATGTGGGTTTCCATGTCGGCGGGAAGAGCTCTCTACATGAGTTGCGACCATTAAATGAAGAAAACAGCAGAAAACTCTTCTTTAAAATGGTTATGGTTGATCTACAAAATATTAAT
This sequence comes from Camellia granthamiana, assembly GCA_036172215.1. Taxonomy (NCBI): domain Eukaryota; kingdom Viridiplantae; phylum Streptophyta; class Magnoliopsida; order Ericales; family Theaceae; genus Camellia; species Camellia granthamiana. The sequence continues at coordinate 129,906,784 of CM069904.1, forward strand.
GAAACAAGTGATCCCCCTCAGTTGGAGAATATTGGTGAGCAAATATTAAAAAGATGCGGTGGTGTACCACTCGCAATTGTACTAGCAGCAGGATTGTTGTTATTAAGAGAGAGATCGGAAAATGCATGGAAGGGGATACTCGAGGGCATGGGGCAAGATCAAGACCAATGCTCAGAAATCTTTGCATTGAGTTACAAAGACTTGCCTACAAATTTGAAACCATGCTTTCTGTACTTTGGACTTTTTCCGGAGGACCATGAAATTTCTGCATTCGAATTAATTAATTTATGGGCAGCCGAGGGATTTATAGGAGGTAGTGGAGTGAGAGAGGTTGAGGATGTGGGGGATGATTATCTAAATCACTTGATTGCAAGGAACTTGATTCAAGTTGTTCGAAGGAGGTTTAATGGAAAGGTTAGTAGTTGTCGCATTCATGATATTTTGCACAATCTTTGCATTCGGGAGGCCAAGGAGATCAATTTCTTTAACACTCAAAATGATGTAATCACCTCTAATCTTGGTATGGGAGTACGCAGAGTCACTACTCATGGTAGTAATTTCAATGACTACATTTCTTTGAATTATCCAACTCCAAGGCTTCGTGCTATGCTATGTTTTAGTGGAGATCTAAGAAATGTACGAAGGAAAATGGTTAAGAATTTTCTTCGAGACTTTGAATTTCTTCGAGTTCTAAGTGTTAAGTGTGATTATTTTCCAACGACTCTTCCAAATGAAGTTGGCAATTTGAAGAACTTGTATTACCTTGGATTGGGATTCACAGGGTATAAGAAGTTTGAGTATCTAGAAATTCCTCACACCATAAGCAATCTGAAAGGTTTGCTAACATTTGATATTCGAGAATGCAATCATGGTGTCATCCTTCCTAATGTTATTTGGACTATGAAGCAACTAAGACATATCCTCTTACCTAAATTTTGCGAGAAGGTTCCCTCATTCTGTGGGGTCAACTTGGATAGATTTCATTCAATGGAAATTTGTTTACCAAATCTCCAAACCCTATATGGGTTGAGAGAAAAAATGGTGTGCAATTTCAGTTTTTTGCACAAACTCACCAATTTGAGAAACTTGCGAGTTAGTATTTCGTCTGAGCATATCATTGAGGTATTATCAGACCCAACACTTGTACTAACCAAGCTTGAGAAGTTGCGGTTGTGGAACGTCACAAGTAAGATATTAAGTATAGGGAATTTATCTCGATACGAGAATCTTCTTAGCCTTAACCTGTACTACCTGATTGTAACTGAGTTGCCCCAACATGATAAACTTCCCCCAAACCTTACCAAAATTACACTTGTTGGCACTAGCTTAAAAAAAGACCCAATGGAGACCCTAAAGAAACTCCCTAAACTAAAGATCCTAAAATTATACTCCCATTCATACTGGGGGAACAAGATGGCTTGCCCTGGACAACCTGGTTGTAACTTTCCTCAACTCGAAGTATTGAAAATTGATCAATTGGTAAATCTGGAGGAGTTAATAGTTGAGGAAGGAGGAATGCCAAGACTGAAGGAACTTAGCATCTTTCGGTGCAATCCAATAGCAACGATTCCAGATAGAATAAAAAACATATTGAAGAGAAATATCCGTTGAAAAGGTATGATATTAATCTTTGTTTCATCCATATGATACAATTTTATATCTGTGGTTGTTTGTTCTATATTTCATATCTGTGGTTGTTTGTTCTATATTTCATATCTGGAAGTTTATTTTAATATTTCTCATTTTGTTTCATCTAAATGCTTATTATAGGTTAAGGGAAAGGAGTTTCAACCCCCATGACTTCATTTTGGAAGGTTAGGTCCTCTACATCTATTTTTCAACTTTTCTGGTTATATTATTAAGACTGTGTTTGGATCATAAATTTTGGGTAGAGATATAGAAAGAGAAAGGGAAAAGGTTAGTGAAATGCAAGTATATTTTATTCACATTTAATCTACTTTTTTCTTCCAAATTTTTACTCAAATTCATAATCTAAACACGACCTAGAAATTAGAAATTTTCTTGAAAATTTTTCCTGTATTTTTTAAACAAACATTGTTGATACTTTTTAAAATTTTTATTACATATTTTGTGTATTATGTAGCAAATATGACTTGACTTTTTTTTAGCGTAACCACACCGAATTGGAACATTATTAGGTAATCCTAAAATATCATGTAATTTATACACATAATATTATCAACAAATTAAAAATTGCAAAAGATAATAGGTGGGTCATATAGGACTACCGAATAATGAACCCAGTAAACCATACAAAGTAATTAGCATGTGCTTACACTAACAAAACAATAGTTCTTGTGCATGAGGAGAGGTTGTTTTCGTGGTTTGAACCTATGAAGCCCAGACTGCAATGGAGCAAATATGAAGAGTTTGTTTATGTGGTTTGAATCCAAAACGCCCAGTTTGTAGTGGAATAACCTTACCGCTGCACCAACACACTTGCCCTCAACTAACAGCCCTAATATATGAACTCCCCTTTTAGAATTTTTGAGCAATGAATTAAAACAATTTGTTTATTTATCTATTTTATATAATTGATGGTGCTTAACCTTGATTGGATTTGTCTTTGTCTCATAGGTGGGATCTGTATTAGTATTGCCAATAAAACAAACTGTTAATTCTTACCTTGAACCTGCTTATTCGGCAAAGCTCTTCTTTTCTTCTATTTGCCATCGATCTTGGCTCGCTTGGACAGCCATCCTCCTTTGGCGAGGCCTTGTCTAGATTTGCTGGGATAAAGTGATTGACATATCAAATTGTCGTGGTTTCTCTGTTAGAATCATCATGTTTTTGAAGTGAAGATTTCGGAAGAGGAAGTATATGAGCTTGGCGGTCTTTGGATTCTAATTGGTTTTGATGATATAGTAGTTGGTGCTGCCATTTCCGGGTCTTGTGGGTCTACTGTAGTGTTTCTGGTAATCATCTCTCAGCTATGTGTAGCCTTTCTTTGGGCTTGGTTTTTGCTTAGTGTGTCTTGGTTTGTGGTATCGTTGTTAGATATCCCAAGTATTTCTTCTTGATGTATTTTGTTGTAATACCTATTGTACTAATTTATTCTTCAATAAATTTTTTATTTTTGCTGATTAAAAAAAAAAAAGATGGCTCTTCTTCTCTTATCCTCTGTGTGACATTTGGTTGTTTTTAGCAATGGTTGTCTTTGTAATTTGGTATTTGTGATTTGCAGTGTCTTTTAATTTGCATGTGTCGTGTGCGTGGCTTGAACTTACTATTGGTGTCTAATAAACTAATGCATGAACTCTATGATTTTATTGATGTTCAATTTTAGATGTTTGTGTGCTTAGGAATTGACAATCTCTTAAATTATATCACATCATCAATTGGTACACTAGTTAATACATTAATTGGTGCATATAGTATTATTCAATAATAAATAAATGAATGGATAAACAACGTTAAAACTAATTAATGTGTAATATTCTTTTTAGAAAAATATATTTCATAGAGTACCAAAAACAAAGTGTATTGATTTTAGTCTGTTGTGATGTGGGTTACCTTTAGAATAAATTTGACAAATACATTTCATTTGAAAATAGTTTTTATTTCTTCTTTCTAGTGCATAGTAATTTTTTTTTTAGAACATATCATTTTGTCTCCCAAACTATTACTTAAAAATCAGTTCAATCCCTGTTTTTTTAATAATATTAATTTTACACTTAAATTATTTGATTTCGAATCAATTTTACCTCCGCCGTTAGTTATCATTTATAATCAAAAGAAAGTTGTTGATGTAATACCAAAATTTTGTTTGAAATTTATTTTACTCCCCAAACTATCTCTAAAATATTAATTAGACCCCCTAACTTCATTATATCTAGGAGTTTAATTAATATTTTGAGAATAGTTTTGGGAGTAAAATAAAGTTTCAAATGAAGTCTGGGTACCACATCAACGACTTTCATTTGATCACATATGGCAATTGGCAATGGAGGCAAAATTAATATAAAATCGAATAATTTAAGTATGAAATTGGTATTATTATTATTCTTTTATCATCAAAAGAGCACTTCATTGATGAAGAAATAAAGTACAAACAAAACAAAATAAATTAACCAAAAGCAATGAGGAGGATATATTTGCATCATATCTCAAAAAACATATCTCAATTTACTTGACATATGATCACTGAGAAAAATCACAAGTAAATCTCAAATCATATACCAAATCAAGTTGGTGAGATGCCAATACAATGAAACACTGCCTCAACATGCCCGCAATAACTCACAATTCAACCTCCTAACTTCTACAATAAGAAATACCAAATCAACGATACTAAATTCAGTTTATTAGGCGGAAATCATTTAAAGTTAATTATCTAGAAGTTATAGAAGGAGTGTTTTTAGATTTAACTTTTTGATTATCAACTTTTAATTTATAATAAACTATACCAAGTAAGGCTATTGTTTAGCGAGTGATCGCATACAATAAAAAATTTAAACAAAATGACATGACATATTTGTATCCATTCATTTCAAACTAAAAAGCTCATCAAAGTGATTTACAGTTTCCAAAATATCATATTACCACCTCGTTCTTGTGAAATTTTTTGTATGAATTTTTTGTTTACAAATCACTTTTCTTGTTTAAAATATTGTCTTTTTATTGCATGCATTGCAATATTTTTACCATTCAGGATGGTTTTTGAAAAATAATTACATATTGGTAAAAAAAAATTATGATGTTAATTATTAATATTTATAATGTTTATTATATTTTTATAAATTTTTTCCACTAAAACCACTGATAACTAAATTGCCCGTATTTTTTTTTTTTTTTAAATATGCTAAGAATTCATCTTCATAATATAAACTATTTATTTTATAAGGCTCGTTTAATAGATCATTTATATTAAAAATAAAATTAATCAAATATGATTAGGCACACAATCAAATCACATTTTCTTCTCAAAAGATAACAGTAAATTGTAGAAATGATACATGGCATTTATTTTTTTTTAGAGTCTTGCTACGTCGCTCGAATTCGGATGCCTCCGAATCCCCCGAATCCAAAAGAGAAGGAGATCGAGAGAGAGACGGAGGCAAGGCAGAGGCGATCGGCCGACGAAGAAGAAGAGAAGGACTGGAGGGGGCACATTCAACCGGGCAGAGGCAGAAACGGAGGCAAGGCGGCGAAACAGAGGCACCATTTCGTTGATGGAGTTCGAACCCAGCAACGGCGGCGACTCCGACTTCGACTTTTGCGATCGACATCCACCGTCGCACCCATCGTCGATGGCGGGGTTGGGCTGCGACGACGACCAGCGGCTGGGCATCGGCGATCGATGATCGTCTTCTCTCTCTCTCTCTCTCTTTCTCTCTTCCCCTCTGCCTCTGCTTCTCTCCCTCTCCCTCTCCCTGTTTCAAATCGAAAATGGAGAAAAAAAAAAATCCCCAAAACGACGTCGTTTTGGGGATTAGGGGGATTAGGGGGGGCCAAATTCGAGCTCTCAAACATTATTCTTTTTTTTAAGGATAAATTATGAATCGTTTGTGTGGATACTAATGTCTAATTAAATTTGTTATGGTTAATCAACATGATAAATTCTACACAATAAATGGTTTGAATTGTTAATATAAGCTTAGACTAAATCCACAGTAAACTAACTTCATGGTGTAGTTTACCAAAGTGGACTTCAGGCAAGCTGAATAAATAATTAAATAATAATTATATATGTATATATATATATATTTAAAATGCAATGATTGTAAGGTGATTCCTAGAGAGAGTCTGTTCTCTTAACATAGGATTTTGGTACTAGATTTATGTTTTAGAGGGCAATACCAAGCTAGGAAGGATGGTGGGCGTCGTAGGACGAGATGGTGGGACCTAAAAGGGGATAAACTAGAAATATTTAAGAATCAAATGAATAAGGAAGGTACTTGGGACCTAGAAGGTGATGCTAACACTATGTGGAATTCGATGGCTAATTGTATGAGGAGAATCTCAAGGGAAGTGCTTGGAGAGTCGAAAGGAACGGGACCTAGCTCTAGGGAAACTTGGTGGTGGAGGGAAGAGGTTCAAGCGGTAGTTAAGGCAAAAAAAGAGTACTTTAAAAAGTGGCAGCAGAATGGAACTGAGGAAAACCTTAAGAGCTATAGATTGGCTAATAAGGAGATCAAGAAAGTAGTGAGAGAGACTAAGTTGAAAGCTTATGATGACCTATACACTAGACTAGATAGTAAGAAGGGAGACAAGAGGGTATACAAACTTGCTAAGATACAGGAGAGGAAAACAAGAGATTTTAATCAAGTAAAGTGCATCAAGAGTGAGGATTCTAAGGTATTGGTGAAGGATGATGAGATTAAGGAAAGATGGAAGAATTATCTTGAGAAACTGTTAAATGAGGAACATGGAAGTACGACAATAGGGGAAAAAATAGCTAACAATATGATAAACCAAGACTATAGGTTCTATCGCAGGATTAGGAACTTTGAAGTGGAGATTGCAGTTAAGAAGATGAAATCAAATAAAGCTTTAGGACCCGATGATATCCCTATTGAAGCTTGGAAGTGTTTGGGTAAAAAGGGAGTTGCTTGGTTGACTAGATTGTTTAGCAAAATTTTGTTGACTAGGAACATGCCAGATGAGTGGAGGAAAAGTATTTTAGTGCCAATCTATAAGAATAAAGGTGATGTCCAGAATTGTAACAACTATAGAGGAATCAAGCTAATGTGTCATATAATGAAAGTGTAGGAGAGGGTGATGGAACGCCGATTGCGAGACATAACAGAGGTGTTAGAGAATCAATTTGGGTTTATGTCTGGTAGGTCAACAATGGAAGCGATCTATCTTTTGAGGAGAGTAATAGAAAAGTATAAAGAAAAGAAAAGAGACATTCATATGGTGTTTATCGACCTTGAGAAAGCATATGATAGAGTGCCCCGAGATATAATATGGTGGGTGTTAGAGAAGAAATGGGTGACAAAAGGCTACATTGACGTGATTAGGGACATGTATAAAGGGGTGGTGACCACTATTAGATCGCCAGCTGGAGAAACAAATGAATTTCCTATCACTGTAGGGTTACACCAAGGATCTACCTTAAGTCCTTATCTTTTTGCTTTAGTTATGGACGAGTTGACGATAAATATTCAGGATGACGTGCCATGGTGTATGCTTTTTGCAGACGATATTGTGTTAGTGGATAAGACTAGAGAAGGAGTTAATACAAAGTTGGAGATTTGGAGAAAAGCTCTTGAATCTAAAGGATTCCGGATAAGCAGAACTAAGACAGAGTACATGGAGTGTATATTTAGTAACAGTAACAATGAAAGCAGAGGAGAAGTGAAGATTGAGAACCAAGAACTGCCTAAGAGTGAACGTTTTCGTTATTTAGGGTCGATTATCACAACAGCGGGAGAGATTGATGCAGATGTGGCCCATAGAATTAAGGCGGGATGGTGTAAGTGGAGAAGGGCGTCTGGGGTATTGTGCGATAAACGAATACCCACTAGACTAAAAGGTAAGTTTTATAGAACGACTATTAGACCAGCTATGTTGTATGGGATGGAGTGTTGGGCAACCAAGAAACAACATGTAGATAAGATGAGTGTGGCTGAGATGAGGATGTTAAGGTAGATGTGTGGTAAGACTAGACAAGACAGGATTAGGAATGAGTGTATTCGGGAATGGGTAGGAGTAGCACCGATAGAAGATAAGTTGAGAGAGAATCGTTTAAAATGGTTTGGTCATATTCAACGGAGACCAACAGAGGCAGTAGTGAAGAGATGCGATACTGTAACGGTAGATGGAAGTCTTAGGGGACGGAGTAGGCCTAGATTAATGTTGACTAGTGTTATAAATAGAGATATGAATCTACTTAATTTGACTAATGAAATGTCCTTTGATAGGGCCGCGTGGAGAAGAAGGATTCATGTAGCCGACCCCATTTGATGGGACTTAAGGCTTGGTTTGATTTGATTTGGTTTATAATTTTATAACATACATTTTATAACAATTATATATATACATAAATTCACATAAATAATTTAATTAAAATTAATAAAATAATATATTTAAAAAAAATTCTTTTATTTTGCATTGCAGAGATCAATGTTTCTCCGTTTGTTTTCAGAAATGAATGGTAGGATTGAATTAGTGGGGAAGTGAGACTTACAAAAATCATCTTTGCTTTAAAAAATTACAAAGGCATTAATGCTTGTTTGTTTGGCTAAAAAAAAAATTATAAAAAAAAAAGATAAAAGATAAAAGATAATTTTAATTCCTGAAATATGCACTCTTTGTCATTTTAGTTTCTTAAGTTTTAATTTTATCATTTCGGCCCTTAAAGTTGTTAATTTGAGTCAATTTGGTCCTAAGTTTAACATCCGTTGACATAAATATGAATAAAACATAGTGTTGGTCCCTAAAGTATGCATTTCTTATCATTTTAGTCCCTCAAGTTTTAAATTTTATCGTTTTGGTTCTCAAAGTTGTCAATTTGAGTTATGATTAACTCAAATTGACAACTTTGAAAACCAAAATGACAAAATTTAAAATTTGGGAGACTAAAATGATAAGAAATGCATATTTTAAGGACCAAAACTGTCTTTTAGTTATATTTCTGTTAATAGATGTTAAATCTAGGATCAAATTAACTCAAATTGACAATTTTAAGGACCAAAATAATAAAATTGAAACTTAAGGAATTAAAATGACAGAGAGTGCATACTTTAAAGACTAAAATTGTCTTTTATCTTTATGAAAAATATTTTTTGTATTTTTTGGTGTTTAATATAATGAAAAACAAAAGTCAACCGAAAATATTTTCCATAATTAATGAAAAACAAGCCTATTTGGACAAAAAATATTTTTTACTTTTAAAAGGCGGAAAACATTTTTCAGACTAAAATTTTACCAATGTCACCACATTACTACCGTCACACTCATCTCTATCACCATACCACCAACACCATGTCTATTGCCACCATCACCGTTGCTATTGTTGTTGTCGCCCCACCACCATGCCACCACTTTCACTTCCACCTTTGTTCCACTATGTTTACCATTGAACATAGAAAATTATTTATTTCTAGAAAACATTTTTTGGAAAAAAAATCATATAAAATGTTTTTCAAAATGTTTTCCATCCAAACAAACGAAACGTAAATGTCCTATGAAACTATGAAACCCAACTAAAGAGGTAACTAGCAATCCCATAAGGAAAATCTAATCTCCTGTTATTAGAAGAGAAAAAAGAAAAGAAAAAAGAACTATTTTGCCTATCACTTTACATTAACAATGAAGTCACCTTCTATATATGAAGGACTTTTACATACTTTTGTAGAAGGTAAATTACACTTTACCCGTTCATATTTAGCCACTTTCTTCCTTTGGTCCTTAAAGTTTATTTTTTCTCATTTTGACTTTTTATATTTAATTTATTTTTTTCCAATTTACTCCTTAAGCTAACTTCTGTTAAAAATTAGATAAAAAATAAAACATTGACAATCATGTGATATAAACATATTTTATTATATATAATTCACACATCTGACACAAACTCAAACCCTAGTCTAATAATACATTTTTTATATTATGTGATAGCTAAAATGACATTTTTTGTCTAATTTTGTACAGAAATTAGTTTTAAGAGTAAATAAAAAAAAATGAAACATAAAAGATTAAAGTGAGAAAAAATAAATTTTAAGGGTCAAAGTAAAAAAATGACCAAACATAAAGGGACAACGTGTAATTAATTCCAACCAATTGATATTACTACAATAGCTCATAATTAACCACAATTATATTATGATATTACTACATTAATTCATAAATAACCACAATTATATTACTTCTCTAATTTAATACTATCACATCTCTCTACTTTTCAATCTCATTTTACTCATAATCCCCTCTAACGTGATCAACACCTTAGTTGTGAAATCAAATATTAAAAATAAAAGGGCAAATTACACTTTACCCCTCTCAACTATCTCCATTTTTTATTTTATCCTCTTAAACTAAAAATTGATACAATACATCCCTACATCTTATGAAAAATTTCAATTTTATGATAGGTCTTTAAAAAATATTTTTATCATAAATATAATATGTGCATATTACATATACTTTTTTTTCATCTATTTTATTAACAGAATGAAGATATAATAGTTCAATTAAAAACTTTCAAAAAAATAAGAGAGTACATTGCATGAATTTTTAATTTAAGCGAGTACAATAAAATTTGCCCAAAATAAAATGAGTAAAGTGGTTGACCCCACCACTGCACACAGGTTTTGGTAGAAAAAAGCGATTAAACGATGAGTCTTCGCATAATAATCTCGTTGCAGAGTTCTCTCTTAGTTCTTTCAAGGGGGCTTCTTACAACTCGTCATGATCGGTAATTCGTTGGGGGGAGGTTGAGACAGCCGAGATTGCGCTTTTATTTTCCATCTGATTTCGTCTTCTTTCTTGCGGGACTGCCATCAGATTACAGGTTCGTTTTTTTGTTTTTGCTGTTTCTTTTCTCTCTTTCTCTTTGTTTTTTTTTAGTCTTCTGCGCGAAATCAATATGTTTATTTTGAGTTAATCTCAAGATTATAATCTTTTAGGGACCAAAGTAAAGAGATTAAAAGATTGGGAATTAAAGTGTAACAAAACACATAAATTGGGGACCAATTGTGTAATTAACCCACTTAATTAATTTTCTGTTGTGTTGAAATTTATACAAATCTGTGATTTTGGTTCACTCTTGTTCCAATTCTTGTGTGTTTTTCTTAGAAGCTGTTGTCTTCAATGTTTTTGTCAGAACTTCTCATCTGTAATTTGTAGCCATCAAAGCAAAGATGGCAGCTACTGCTCTTGCCGGAGCTACTGCAGTCCTCAGACAAACCGTTGGTGTACTTAGCGATCTAGTTTTCAAAGAAGGTTCTCGCTTGTCTCGTTTGCGAGAAGACATTGTTTGGATTGAAAGTGAGATGAGGCATATTCAAGCCTACTTGGAGGATGCTGAAGCCAAACAAGGGGGAAGCAGAGGAGTGGCCAACTTGGTGATTGATATTCGAAATCTTGCTTGGGATGTGGGGGACATTATGCAGAAATACTTCCCCCGGATAGCATCACACAGAGGGAAGAAGTTTTTGGGTTGTCTCAAGAGTGCCACTTGTATTGTCTGCTATGGTTATGACGCTCGTAACTTTGCTGTGGAGATTGAAGGGATCAAAAGAAGAGTTGAGAATATCAATCGTGCCAGACAAGCTTATGCCATCAATGAATCTGGTGGTAGTGGTGGGAGAGACATGTGGGATGAAAGACGACGATCTTTTCTCCATATTGATGAACCAAATGTTGTTAGTTTTGAAGAACACATTGAAGATTTGGTGGCAAAAATGCTCAATAAAGAATTACAATGTCGTGTGATCTCAATTATTGGCATGGCAGGGCTGGGCAAAACAACTCTCGCTAAGAAAATTTTTAAGTCCGCTCAACATAATTTTGAACGTTCTGCATGGATTTATGTTTCTCAGCAACCAAATATAAAAGAACTTTTACGAGACATTGCACGACAAGTGGGCTTAGAGAAAGACAAGTGGGAGGAGAACGTCGAGGTCAATTTGTTTACATTCCTTAGCCAACACAGGTATGTTATAGTCCTTAATGATATGTGGCATATTGACACATGGGATGCTATGAAGAATGTCATCCCTACCAATACGAAGAATGGGAGTAGAATAATTCTCACTTCTCGAAACAATTATGTGGGTACTCATGTCGGCGGGAAGAGCTCTCTACATGAGTTATGGCCTTTAAATGAAGAAAACAATAGAAAACTCTTCTTTAAAATAGTTATAGTTGAAGCAAGTGATCCCCCTCAGCTGGAGACTATTGGTGAGCAAATATTAAAAAGATGCGGTGGTGTACTACTTGCAATTGTACTAGCAGCAGGATTGTTGTTATTAAGAGAGAGATTAGAAAACGCATGGAAGGGGATACTCGAGGGCATGGGTCAAGATGAAGATCAATGCTCAGAAATCTTTGGACTGAGTTACAAAGACTTGCCTACAAATTTGAAACCATGTTTTCTATACTTTGGACTTTTTCCGGAGGACCATGAAATTTCTGCATTCGAATTAGTTAATTTATGGGCAGCCGAGGGATTTATACAAGGTAGTGGAGTGAGAGAGGTTGAGGATGTGGGGGATGATTATCTAAATCACTTGATTGCAAGGAACTTGATTCAAGTTGTTCAAAGGAGGTTTGATGGAAAGGCTAAGAGTTGTTGCATTCATGATATTTTGCACGATCTTTGCATTCAGGAAGCCAAAGAAATTAATTTCTTTAACAATCAAAATGATGTAATCACCTGTAATTGTGGAATGGGTGTACGTAGAGTCACTATTCATGGTAGTAGTTTCGAGGACTACATTTCTTTGAATTATCGTACTCCAAAGCTTCGTTCTATGCTAAGTTTTAGTGGAAATCCAAGTACCGTAAGGAGGAAAATGGTTAAGAATTTTCTTCGTGACTTTGAATTTCTTCGAGTTCTAAGTGTCAAGTGTTATTATCTTCCGTGGTTTCTTCCAAATGAAGTTGGCAATTTGAAGAACTTGCATTACCTTGGGTTGGGATCCACAGATTATATAGAAATTCCTCACACCATAAGCAATCTGAAAGGTTTGCTAACCTTTGATGTTCGAGAAAGCAGTGGTTGTGTCATCCTTTCTGATGTTTTTTGGACTATGAAGCAACTAAGACATATACTCTTACCTCGTTCCTACAATGTTCCTTCGTCCAGTGGGATTAACTTGGATAGAATATTTATCAAACTAAAATTTGTTTACCAAATCTCCTAACCCTATATGGGTTAACGAAAGAAGTGTGGTGCGATTTCAGTTTTTTGCACAAACTCATCAATTTGAGAAACTTAGGTGTTAATTATTTGTCTGGGCGTATCATCGAGATATTGTCAAACCCAACAGTTGCACTAACCAAGCTTGAAGAGTTGTTGTTGTCGGATATCAATCGTGAGATAATAAGAACATGGAATTTGTCAACATGGAATTTGTCTCAATATGAGAATCTTCTTAGCCTGACGCTGAAACGCGTTTGGTGGTGGAACTCTGAGTTGCCTCAACATGATAAACTTCCCCCAAACCTTGCCAAGCTTACCCTTTATTGCAATTATTTAAGAGAAGACCCAATGGAGACTCTAAAGAAACTTCCTAAACTAAAGATCCTAAAATTATACAAGTCATACTTGGGGAGGAAGCTGGTTTGCCTCAGAGCACCAGGTTGTAACTTTCCTTAACTTGAAGTATTGAAAATTTATTATTTGGAACAACTAAAGGAATTAATAGTTGAGGAATGAGGAATGCCACGACTCAAGGAACTTGGCATTTTTTGTGCAATCCAATAACTACGGTTCCAGATAGAATCAAAAACATAATGGAGATACGTAAAGATAAACTGGTATGATATTTATCTTGTTTCATCCATATACTTTTTTACTATCATACAATTTAATATTTGTGGTTGTGTGGGGACATATTTTTTGAATAACAACACGTGGCCAAGGTGGCACCAAAGTGCCAGCCGAGGTGCCACGTGTCTTGGTCATGACGCCGAGGTAATCTCGGCTAGGCTAAGGTTACCTGCGAAGATAGCGGAATCCGAGATGAACGGATGAGGGATAAGAGTCGTAGAAAGAGGGAGGACCTCAGCCTGGATAAGGATAAAGCTCTTAGAGAGTTTATCTTTATCTATTGGAGAGTCCAGGATGAGCATTGGGACAGAGTCCAAGAGAAGCTAGGCTTCTACATGGATCAGGTTAGTGCTGGTTATAAAAGTAAGGGACCCCCATGTGTCTAAGGTACGCTTTTTGCATTCTGAATAGTGAGTTAAGCACTTTTGCTATCTTTGAGAGATAACTGACTTGATCGTCGGAGTGCCCCCGGGTGGACGAACCACCACCGGAATCTTATCTTTCTGTGACAGGTCGTTCGGGCGCAGTCTATTCTACCAGTGTTCTCCTGTTGAGTACCTGTTTGGCAGTGTGGTCAGAAATCAACACACACAATTTGGCACCGTCTGTGGGAAAGAAAGGAGAATAGATGGCCAACGACGGACATAAAGAAAAGGTTGGGGACGAAATCCCTGCTGGGAGTGGTAAACACGTTGACCCTAACGTGGAGGAAGATAATTGCAACAAGGAAACTCGAGATCAGAATCCTGGAGAGAAAAACGTCGGCCAGGAGGGCGACGTACCAAAGAAGTCAGACCAGGGCGGGCATTATAACGAGGACAACCTCCAGGTATGGAAAGACAGATGCCTGCGGAGGGACAGAGAGATGAAGGGAATGACAAATAAATTAGCGGACCTGCAATCGGTCGTCAATTTTATGATGCAGAACAACGTCATACAGCCATCGTTTCCATTACAAGATATGCCAATTCTAGCAGCCAAGAAAGATGCCCAGAAAGGGGGGCATAAAACAGTCCATGCAGTCCCTCAGCACGACAGGACCAAGGAACACTCTCACCGGCCTTCAAGGGAGGTCAGGCAAGGAGAGTCAGTGAAGGGAGAGTCCTAGAAAACACGTCGAACCAAAGAAACCTGCACCAAAGAACATCGACATGTTCAAGAAAAGGAACTCTGTTTCGACACGACTAATGGGGGGAGGTCCAAAAGGACTCATAATGACACTGGGAGCAGCGCACCAAAGTGGCTAAAATCCGTTGATGGCCGAGCTCCTGGACGGACCAAGGAGGATCTGAGGGATTACCTCAAGAGGAAGCGACAAGATGCCGAGGTAACCTCTCCAATTAAGCCGAGAACACCATTTTCGGTAGAACTGGACAAATTTGAGGCCCCGAAAAGGTTCCACGTGTTGAGATTCCAGATATACGAAGGTAAGTCCGACCTGAACTTTCACGTCGGCTTGTACCTGAACTCAATGGCACTGTACACCGGGAATGAGCCGTTGCTCTACAAGGTGTTCCCCTCATCCTTTGGGAAAATCGCATCAGACTGGTTTCACAAATTGCTGAAAATAACTGTGAAAAGCTGGAAAGGCCTGGCCGAGATGTTTGTGGCCAGGTTTGTGACAAACAAACTACAACCATTGAGGGTGGACTCCCTGATGGCTCTGAGAATTGGCGAGGATGAAAGCCTTAGGGCCTACGCCAAGAGGTATTATGAGGTGTTCAACTGAATACCAGGATGCAACCAAGAGGTGGCGGTCGTGTCTTTTAAGAACGGCCTGAAAGATGACTGTCTGCTTCGAAAATCATTGGCAAAGACACTACCAAAAAGTATGAAGGAACTTATGGCCAGGATAGAAAAGTATGCCAAGGTTGAGGACATGCCGGGGACAAAGGCGTCAAAACAAGAGAAGAGAAACGGCTCGCCGAAGCGAGGCCGAGGTAACGGCGGATACAATAAATAGGAGACTAAGGGCTGCACAGGCAGCCACAACCGTATTCCGAATTCTGGTTTACAAAGTCTTCGAAATAATCCGGAATTAGCCCTATTATAGAGCATCGGAGAAGATTCCTGGTGAATTTATGGGAAGAAGTTTGGGAAAGCACTATGCCTACCACAATGAGAATGGGCATCTAACTCAAGGGTGCAGAGCCCTAAAGGCACATCTGGAAGACCTGGTGAGATAAGGTCATCTAAGGGACCTGGTAGATGAGACCAGGACAAGGGAAGAGCAAGCGAGACTGCCTCAGGCACCGGCAGCACGCCCTCCTCCAGCACCATAACCGCAAGCATGCGGACCTCGAGTGATCAATGTGATTCACTTGAAGGTCAATGAGAACGAGATACGTGGAGAAACTCAGAAGGTAAAACACTTACAGCATGTGTATCAGGTCCGGCAGAAGAGACCTAGGGCAGACAAGTGCCAAGGACCAATGGTGTCCTTTACTGAAGATGACCTAGAGATGGTGCAGCATCCACACAACGATGCCCTGGTAATATCCCTCCAGATTCAAGAATGCCAGGTAAAGCGAATTCTAATCGACCAGGGCAGCTCTTGTGACATCATGTATGTCAGGTGTTACAAGGAGCTTGGCCTTCACCAAGATGATCTGGAACAATCCAATGGACCAACGGTTGGGTTCAATGGAATGTCGACGTAGCCCCTAGGAGCAGTAAGTTTAGAGGTGCAGGCTGGCACCAAGAAGGTAAAAACTGAGTTCACAATAATTGACACCCCCTCCCTTTACAATGCTATCCTAGAAAGGCCATGGCTGCATACAATGGGGGTTGTTCCCTCAATATTGCACCAGCTGTTGCAGTTCCTAACAGAACATGGAATTTAGGAGGTCAGAGGAGATTAGGTGCAGGGAAAGAATTGCTCTATAGCAGCAATGATATCCACCTACAACATACGAGAAACAGAAGCAGTGGAGATTGAAAATGAAGACATAGAGGTCCTTGAGGACGTCGGCAAAGAACCAGTCGAGAAAAGTGAGGAAGCTCTGAAGAAGATCTTGGTCCAGCAAGGGGATGAAGAGCGCTTCTTCCTTCTTGGCTCAGGCTTGGCCGAGGAGGAGGAAAAGGAATTAGAGGCGTTCTTGAGAGCAAACCTTGAGGTGTTTGCCTGGACACCATATGAGATGCCTGACATTGACCCCGAGGTCATTTGCCATAAATTGAATGTGGACAGTTCAGCCAAACCTGTCATCCAGCGAGCAAGGAGGCCTACGTTGATACATGTTGAGGCAGTAGAAGAGGAAGTGGGTAAACTTCTAAAGGCCAGAGCCATTCGAGAGGTAAACTACCCGACGTGGTTATTAAACATGGTTGTTGTGAAGAAAAAGAATGGGAAGTGGAGGGTCTGCGTGGACTTCACTAGCCTGAACAAGGCTTGTCCCAAAGACAGTTTCCCACTACCCAAGATTGACTAATTAGTGGATGCCACTTCAGGGCATGGAAGGATGAGCTTCTTGGACGCTTACAGGGGGTACCATCAGATAGCCATGTACCCCCCGATGAGGAGAATATTGCATTTATCACTTCAAAAGGGCTGTATTGCTATATAGTAATGCCTTTCGGGTTGAAAAATGCATGAGCAACCTACCAAAGATTGGTAACAAAGATGTTCAGGCATCTAATAGGCAAAACAGTTGAGGTATACATTGATTACATAGTCGTGAAGACCAAGGAACCTGAGGATCATCTGGCCGATCTGAAGACAGTCTTTGATATCCTAAGGACATTTCGGCTTTGACTCAATGCGTCGAAGTGCGCATTTGGAGTTGGGTCAGGGAAGTTCTTGGGATACCTGGTCACCAGAAAGGGCATTGAAGCAAGCCCGGATCAAATCAAGGCCATCTTGCAGTTAAAGAGCCTAACGTCGGCAAAACAAGTGCAGATGTTGACTGGAAGGGCTGCAACCCTAAACAGATTCATAAGCAGAAGCTCTGACAAATGCAAACCTTTCTTTAGTTTAGTGAAGAAAGCCACAGACTTCTTATGGACAGAAGAGTGCGAAGTCATCTTGGCCGACTTAAAGAAATACTTGACCACAGCTCCAGTTCTCTCAAATCCAATACCTGGAGAGGAGTTGTTCCTATACTTGGCGGTTTCAGAGCATGCAGTGAGTGCAGTGGTAATCAGAGAAGAAAAGGGAGAACAGAGGACAGTTTACTACGTGAGTAAAACCCTAGCAGATGCAGAGACCAGATACCTACCCCTGGAGAAGCTAACACTGGCTTTAGTAATGGCCTCCAAGAAGCTGAATCATTACTTTCAAGCCCATAAGATTGTGGTGCTAACTGAGCATCCTTTGAAGTCTCTGTTGCAGCAAGGAGATCTGACAGGCAGGATAGCCAGATGGGCAGTGGTGTTGGGCCAATATGACCTGGAATTCAGACCCAGAACAGCAATCAAAGGCCAAGTTTTGGCCGACTTCGTGGCCGAGTTCACACCAGGCGCCATCATACATCGGGCTCCATTGAGCTGAGGTATACCATGTCCAGGTAAACAAGCAGAAACCCAGCTGGGGATAGCCGACCAGAGGAAAGAAGAGAAACTCAGGCCCTGCAGTATTTATGTCAGCGACTCCTTCCGCCTGTTTGTTGATGGAAGTTCAAACCGACAAGAAGCGGGGGCAAGAGTAGTGCTAGTATCGCCAGATGGGCAGATTCTGGAACAATCCATTCATTTGGGGTTTAAAGCCTCAAACAATGAAGCAGAGGACGAAGCACTGATTGTAGGATTAAAGTTGGCAGCAGCAATGGAAGCCGACGAAGTAGTGGTCTTCTGTGACTCCCAGCTTATCGTCAACCAGGCAACAGGTGAATGCGCAGCCCGAGATGAAAGGATGATGGCCTATGTAAAGGAGGTGGGCAAATTGATAGCATTGTTCCAAAATTACCGACTACAACAAATTAGCCGAGATGACAACAGCCATGCTGATGCCTTGGCCAACCTGGCTAATGCAATGAAACCAGGAGAGGCAAGGACAATAATGGTTGACTACTTGTCAGGTCCAAGTGTAGAACCACTGAACACAGAGCATGAGGCAATGTGTGTAGAGATGGGACCAAGCTGGATGGATGCGATAATAGTATTCCTTAGAGAGGGGAAACTGCCAGATGATCATAAAGAGGCACACAAGATCAGACTGAAGTCGGCAAGATTCAGTCTGACAGCAGAAGGGCATCTTTACAGAAGATCTTTTACTAGTCCCCTTCTGAGATATGTACATCCTTCACAAGTTAAAGACTTCCTGTATG